>JAJTTS010000004.1:2615837-2665391 GCA_036971165.1 Arthrobotrys iridis
CGTCGAATTTCTTCTTCCTCTCTTCGTCGGGTTTCTTCTTCCTCTCTTCGTCGGGTTTCTTCTTCCTCTCTTCGTTGGATTTCTTCTGCTTCTCTTCGTTGGATTTCTTCTGCTTCTCTTCGTCGAATTTCTTCTTCCTCCATCCGTCGAATCTTTTCTTCCTCTATCCGCCGAATTTCTTCTTCTTCTATCCTTCTCTTCTCTTCTTCTTCTTCTCTCCTTCTCTTCTCTTCTTCTTCTTCTATTCTTCTCTTCTCCTCTTCTTCCATTCTTTTCTTTTCTTCTTCTTCTTCCATTCTTTTCTTTTCTTCTTCTTCTCTTCTTCTCCTTTCTTCCTCGATCCGCCGAATTTCTTCTTCCTCTCTTCTTCTCTTTTCTTCCTCAATCCGCCGAATTTCTTCTTCCTCTCTTCTCCTCCTTTCTTCTTCTTCTCTTCTCCTTGTTTCTTCTTCTCTTCTCCTTGTTTCTTCCTCTCTTCTTTTTATTTCTTCTTCTCTTCTTTTTATTTCTTCCTCTCTCTTTTTCATTTCTTCTTTCGCTCTTCGTTGGGCTTCCTCTTCCTCTCTTCTCCTCATTTCTTCTTTCTCTCTTCTTTGGGCTTCTTCTTCCTCCTTCCTTCGAAGCTCCTCTTTTCTTCGAAGCTCCTCTTTCTGCCTAGCTTCTTCCTCTTTCCGCCTAGCTTCTTCCTCTTTTCGTCTAGCTTCTTCCTCTTTCCGCCTAGCTTCTTCCTCTTTCCGCCTAGCTTCTTCCTCTTTTCGTCTAGCTTCTTCCTCTGCTTCCCTTCGTCTAGCTTCTTCCTCTGCTTCTCTTCGTCTAACTTCCTCTGCTTCTCTTCGTCTAGTTTCTTCTTCCTCTTTCCGTCTGGCCTCCTCTTCCTCCCTCTGCCGAGCTTCCTCTTCCTCTCTTCGTCGAGTCTCCTCCTCCTCCACTTGTCGTCTAATAAACTCCTCCTCTTCCAGTTTCCGCCGTATCTCGTCGTCTAGTTTCTGGCGAGCCTTCTTATATAGCTCAGCTGCCTCAATCGAGTGCGGGTCTTCCGTACCGATTGCGTCTGCTAGGCCTTCTTGTGCCCGACCAAGAAACTCTATCGCCGCTTGATACCGCCCTTGCCGCATAAATATCCTGCCCATTGACATCTCCGCCAACAGGGCCTCTATGGGTATTGCTGTGCCATGCCTCTTCTGGTAGGTTTCCAAGACTTGGCTATATACCTCCAATGCTCTTTCAAAATCTCCCTGGAAAGTATAGATACCGGCAGTCGAGGTCTTCACAAGGATCAGAAACTCATCATCCTCGCTCACTTCCTGCTCCAGTCCCCGTTCCGCTTCTTCTGACCACTGCAACGCCTCTTCGTAGCGGCACTGTTCACATAGCAGGGCCGCAAGCTTATTTGCCATCAGAAACTCGCCGTCGATTCTGATTGATAATCTCTTAAACCCCATATATGCTTTGCGGTATTTTTCTTCAGCTTCATCGTATCGTTTCAGATGCGTTGAGGCGTCCGCAATTCTGGAGAGGGTGTTCAGAATCCAAGGGTGGTCTTCTCCTATACCAAAAATATCTTCAAGCTGCTTCAGCAACTGTCTATAGGATGATAGACATTCTTCGTATTGACCCAGCCTTTCGTGAATGCGAGCAATAGCAACCTTGCTTCGAAGCGTCGAATAGTGATTCTCACCCAACAAAATTCTTCTTCTCTCGTACGCAAGCTCATAGTTCTCGAGAGCATGAAAAAACTCACCCTGCTTCTCGAGAATCGCAGCAATTTCGTCAATTATCCCCAGAAACGAAGGGTGGTAACTTCCTAATCTCTTCTCTCTCTCATCTCGTACCTGTCCTAGAAGATATAGGGCCTCCACATACTTAGCAGAATCCGTAAGAGCCCCTGCCAGCTGGCGCCGCGTCTCGAGAGTCGGGGCTTTAAGATACCCTAGCTTTCTCCCTTGCTGCCTTAAAACCCATCTATATCTTATGATGGCTTCAGCGTGTTCGCCTTTTGCTCTATATATTGCAGCGATGTGGGAGGCGATAGTTAATGACTCTGGGTTATCTTCACCACCTTGGGAATTTGTTCCAGCGAGGGTACACCACTCCAGTGCATCGTCGTACTTGCCCTGCAAGCTCAGATTTACTCCCAAAGCATCCATCATTCTCAAGTCTAGGCATGAGGGATGGCTGCTTACGAATTGAAGACTCCGCTCATAGATGGTTTGAGACTTGAGTATGTCTCCGAGACTCGTGTATACTCTCGCGAGATTGTAAGCCACCCTCTTGCTCTGGTCGTCCAAGGGACCGTTCTCGGGAACTAGGTATTTGAAAAAGATATCGCAACAACGCTCGATATGTGATAATATGCGGTGTTGGTAAGAGGATTGGGATACCGTCCTCTCGTCACCGAAAGCGAACGTTGATGTGACGATGTCGATCAGGAGCAGAGAATTTTCGACTATTGGGTTATTCGTGTATTCTCGGACCCAACGGTGAATCAATGGGTGAATATGGTAATTGTTATCCTGCTCTAGCTTGATGAGAGATAAAGAGAGAAGTTCGTCTGCGGCTTTAGTTAAGATTCTTCTAGCTATAGCTTCTTAGTCAGAGAGACGGCCTTCAAGATATAAGTTTAAATACTCATATTATCATGAGCGTGGGGGAAACACACGTTTCATCCAATCCGCAATTTCCCGACCGACTTCGAGAAGCTTGTGTGGAATATCTTCATGCCCCATTAAGGAGAACAGCTGGAGCAGCTTTCTGGTCTCTGGCGCGAGTTTGCTGAAAGAAAGATTTAAGATAGCTCCAAGTATCTTATATGGCCCATCCAGATCTCCATCAAGGCTTTTCATGTAGAAATCCATTGGAGTGGGGTATTTGCGTAGGTATGCCCCAATCAATTCGATGGCGATTGGAAGCCGGCCCACCGCATCAACCATATCGATTACTACCCGGCGGTCCATGCGTTAATTATCAATAAGACCAGTTTTAGTGGTTCAGCATGGGAATACGAACCGTCTGGCGTGATCAGGATCCCTGACCTGACAGACAAGAACTCTGTAGCCTCCTGTTGTTTTAGACCGGTAGAAGTCGTAATATTTGTACAGAGCTGGTCGGAGTCCGGTGAGCTGCTGGTTATAAGCACATGCCCAGCATCTTTGTCGGGCAGAAAACCGTTAAGATCATCCATGCACTCCGTCGATTCGCCGTAGTCATCAAGTATGAGCAACCACCTATCGTTAGTCTCTCGACGTAACCAATTGCTCAGACACATTATGGGTGACGACTCATCCACCGCTTTCATAATATCGTCATCGGATGCGACGTTTTGATTAACGAGACCGAGGTAATGGGCGACGCGGAGGTATGTCTTATTGGCTTCCTCCTTCGTGCCGCTATCAGTGTCTTTAGTGGTAACATTGATGATTGAATGTAAAGCCCTTCTGGCGCTCTTTTCCAGCTCAATTTTATCTCCAGCATTCAACCAAAAGATTGCCGAATAATACCCCGAGTGTCGGTATGCATATTCGAGTGCTGTATGTGTTTTCCCACTTCCTTCGGGGCCGGAGAGGGTAATCACTCGGCGGCAGAGGCTATGAGCTAGAGGCTCCTTTGAGAACCCATCTTTCCAGAATGTTTTGCGAATATCGGCAAGAACTTCCTCTCTTCCCCGAGAATTAAGCTTTCGCGCGTATGGTAGATCGAGAGGTATGGAATATGCAACTGATCGGGGTCACCACCCATCATATATCATGTTAGTATTCGGTTTAAGTTGGATTCGGGATTCAGTTATTTTGGGAACTTGGAACAATTCGGGAGTTTCAGGAAGTGATGTGTCTGGTGTTTAATAAATTTATAGCAAAGTCTGAGACTTACATTCTGAGATATGTGTATCGGTCGACAGGGGCTCGATCGTATATAGAAGCTCTCTTGATAAAGCCGCAGCTGTACCAGCAGCATAAATTTGCCATGATTTATCTGCACGATAATCGCAATAATCGCTGATGCCTCGTATAACAAGGCAGCCTTTCCGATTTGTGGCTCCAGCGGCTTCTGTCTCGATACAAATAGCGTTGCGAAATCTTTCCGCCAGTTGATCCCTTAAACTGGTGTTTTTGGTAGAGACGGGCCCCGATAGAATGGTCCCCAGGTGGAGGACTGGTTCTGTTGTAGGTCTTTTGGGCTGGTCTATCAAGCAACTTGTGTCGCATCCTGAGTCTGTATCACTTCCACGACGGCTATGGAAACCTGTCAATTCGTAGAATGTATCTTCTTCAAGGCTCGGGTGCGAGAACCTTGTCCGGCTTAGATTTTCACCAAATCTTGTCTCTCCTCTGCGATGGCTGGCGATTAATGTTGTAAGTGCCTTTGAAATTCTGCGATCGGGTTCGCCGATAATATCAAGCGACCCGGGTCCGTCATATTCCTGTCCTTGTATATCGTACTGAACCAGTGAGGGAGCACAAGTTCGTGTATCCCAACCAACCACAACGTCACCCAGTTGAATATCTTCCTCAGAGTGGTTAGGAACCAAGGTCTGGGATATACAACTTCCGGTCCCCACAAATAAACGTATCTCAATATTTGGAAAGTTTCGGGATAGCGGTTGTACAAGCGCTAAAGTCGAACTCGAACCGGTAATTCCGAACGGCGTGCACGCGATGACAACGTTATGGCCGTTGATGGAGCCGTAAGAGTAGGAGTTGTCATCGTCGTATGGTAATTCGCAGGGTTTATGCCGTATATCCAACATTGATTTTGCCGCCGCCTCGCTGTCTCGTGAGGCACAGAGCCATCCGATCTTGTATCGTTTACGTGAAAGCTGTAAACGGTCGCCCATCTTGGGAACGATCTTAGAGGATACACGCGGTTATATCCAATTTGGGTTGTATATCTTCCAAGGTCTAAAATATTAAAAATGTATCATGTGAGAAGTTGTCTAGGTTGGGAGTTTTTCACCTACTCTCTTTTTAAGGAACTGGATAATATTTAAATAGACCCAGGGCAGTCGGGATTCGATTCCACTGCACTCGTCCCATGCGTGCCCAAGCACAATCGAACTGGACCATTGATGTTCTCATGTTCGAAACAGCCCAGTGTTTCTAATATGCTGAGTGTAGCCCGCATCTTTCCATCTGCAGGTTGCGTTGTAAGCTGCATTGTCCACACAATCGCTGTTCTTTCGCACATCAAAGCCAATCATGAGGCTTCAGATAATTTCGGATTGCACGCCACGTACTACAATGTTGCTATAAACGTACAGGAAAGTGGGGAAGAGTGAGCATCTGAAAATTTGATCAATTGAACATCTCCAGTTCACGGATGATGGTGGACGGATTTGCGCGCAAAATTCAGGCAAATTCCGATGCCTTAACTAAGACTGGAAGTTAGCTACATCTTTGAGCATTCGCTGAAATCAATGTTGACGTGTTGTGTGAGTTGATCAGGATCGACGGTTTGGCCTGGTCAACGAGACCAGTTTGGCCGGGATTTCCATGCTGGAAATGCTGAAAGACGCTGTCGCCGACCCTTTTTGGTAAAAGTTTGCTCTGACTTGTATCTGTACTCGGAAATAATTTGACGATCAAACTATCAAACGGTTAACGCAGCCTAAAATACCACGTACAACACGGCGTGTCAGATTTACATTACCCCGTATGCCTCGCGAGTTCCCGCCGGCCTTTGAATATTGTCTGATATAGTCTTGGACCAGGCAGCAAGCCGCTGATATGGAAACGGCATAAATTTTGAGCGCAATAAAATTGAAACTTTCGGGCATTGTGCCCTATCTGGTACAGGGAGTAGATTGTAGTCGTTGTAGAGATATTTCGTCTTCCCTACCAAGGGAAAAACCAAATGTAGAGAATGAGACTTACCACTAGCGCGGTGTTATCAGAAGATAGGCATGGGTAGCCTATAAGGATTTATAACAATAACGAACCTCGAGACCCCCGAGTCAGGACACTGAGATTTTGAGACCAATATGCAAGGATGTTTTGGAAACTCTGAAGCATCGCATTATTCAGCGCGAATTGAGATTACGGTCCGGGCCTCGAATTTCGTGATTTGTAGAAAGATGAGAGAGGAAGCCGAACCTCTGACCAGTCGTGTCACTAAAGCCCGGGAAAATGCGCATCTCGCTAGTCGCCTGCAGCATCGGGGAGATGCCCTCACAGAGTCTGATTGACGCTCGCTGGCACTTCTTGGCACAACACAGCTGGGGACTAACCATGTGATCAAGGCATTTCAGATTAATCCGAATTTTGCCGGCTAGAATTATCCAGAATAGCTTCTCATCGGTCGCGCTCATACGCTGGGTGTGCTCGGGCCGGGAGTGGGGGTGAAGCCTGGCTTCGGAGTCCGGATGATAAAACTCACAGTTGTAACCAGGCAGGGGAAAATTGCGGCTGTGTATTTAAGGTTAGGAAAAGCTAAGCCCCCCTCCAGCGCATATGCGGGGGAAAAAACCTCTTGATAGTTGTCGGCTGGGGTCTTTCTAGTAGCCTAAATCAAATCGACGATGTCATGACTTTGATTCAATGCCCATTTTGTTAAGAAAAGCCTCGTATAATACAACACTACTATTTCCCCACAATTCGAATTGGTTAGATCAACGATGTCATGACTTCGGTCCAAATGTCCAACACTTTCAAGGAGTTGGATTCACCCACCCAATGACCATCAATGATTTTACACCTTACGTAAATCATGGGCTCTCATGTAAGGCTATCAAAAGCATATTTTAACGCCTGTTCAATAGTAGTAGAGATCAGTGCAAGGAACGCTCTCAACGCAGACTGCTGACCGCATTCTGCATTTGTCTCATCCACTTTTGTCCAGATGGTGCCCAATTGAGCCATTCTCAGCCGCTTTGGGCGACAGCTCGACCTAATCGGGACGTGAGTGTCATCCAAAAATGGTATCACCCTTGTCCATCCATTGTTTCTTTGGGGGGTTTCGATGCGACCTTTCCGCATCGGGACCAGGTTGGCAACCTCGATTCTCGATCCCTGCCGGATACATTGATCGATTGATAGTAGCTTGATTTTAGTTCATGCACGGTATTGGGACTTGTTCCGTAAGCCGTTACATTATATGAGTACGTAGGCTATCATCCAGCCTCCCAGCTGAACAACCTAGTGAGCGGCTCAGACATTCTGTGCAATCAAAGTGCTTCTCCTTGCCTTGATTCTCTAGTTTGGAGTGAAAGAAATTATCTTTGCAGTGAGGGGAGATATGAAAGAGCGACCAATCATATATACGACTTAAGAATACCTACGCCGAAGATTTTTAAGTATTTAAGGAGAGAGGGTTCTCCCAATTCCCCTATAATTTCTGTTTCTTCGAGTTCAAAAATTAAACACATTAAACGGCTTCTTTTTTTTAGAAACAAAAAAAAACCCTCTTTGATTAAAGCACTATAGTTGCATTACCTCTCGTTTCCTCCTTAGCCAAACAAAATGCGGTTCGGTCAAATCTTAAGTCTTGCCCCTCTTTTCTTGTTCGCAATAGTTTCCGCACAGTCGGATTCGCTTTGCGACAAGTATACAAAAGCTCTTTTCACAAATAACACTGGAGAAAACCAGTATACTTTGCTAGTAAAGCTTGTCAATACTGCTCTCATTGGAAACTACACTGCTGGGAGCAAGCTCAAGGTTAACGGTATCCTCGTACCTGGAACCTATATGGGCGAGACCGTCACCTTGCTGCCATATTTCAATGGAGGCCTTGTCAGCACAAACAGAGGCAGACCTTCTTCCGTCAACTTCATTGATGGTGGTGGCGCCATTCCTCTGGCGCAAGATAAACCAGCGAACGATGATACTTCAAACCAATAGTAAGTTATTCAAACCCAATTAGCCAAGATGAATATAAACTTCATCTGACCATATCCATCCGTGTAGTAAATTGGTCACCCATTTATACCAATTCTTCGGTGCCTTACTTGGATGTTCCAAATATGGTTCAACGGATTTCCCTCGCTATACCGGTAATACCAATATGTATGCCGTCCATAAGTACATGAACCTCGACCCTACAGAAATAGGATACTTCATTCAAGAAGTCGGACTTTCCGCCGCCTCATTTGGAGTTGTAGAAGCCGATATCATCGCCGTCGCTACTGCTTTAAACAGCACCTTCAACCAGCGTTGCTCCCCACCGGTCGCTGTTCTGCCAAGTGCCGAACCAGAACTACAAGCTATATGTATCAACACCGCTTGTCCCCTTGCTACAAGCGCCGTCTGTAGCGCTTATAGCACTGCTGTAGAGCCTGCTACTGCTACATCCACGCCGGGTCCACAGCTCACTGATCTCGCTCCTCAGTTGGAGTCGATCGCCGCTGGTAACATTGGCAGCACGCCGGCGACCACCACCGCGACTTCAGTAATGACTTCGGGTGGTACTGTCATGACTACCGCCATGACTACCAGTGCGCCGATTACCCAGTCGCCGAACGCTGCACCAATTCAAACTGCTGGACCTTTGTTAGTCGCGCTTGCTGGTGCGGGTCTTGTCGGCCAAATGCTTTTGTAAACTATCGGAGACGCGAAGAGAGAGTCGGTCTCCGCTAGGGAGAATGTATATCAATTCTGTTGCTGTTCTTTTTAGTAATGAAGGATGCTTATACGTACGCTTCACACGAAACTAATCTATAATGTCATGGATACCAACTATCAAAATGTGTCATGTTGGATGTGTAAGAATGCCTTCATGGTCCTGTGGATTTTCGAGTCTATCATTGATTTTGCACCAAAAGAAACTTAATAACACTTATGTACAAGCGATCGTGATAGTGTATTTCATATACATCCTTTGACGGAACATCGGTCTCCTTCCACATCTAGGAGAAATCTTCGTCGCCTTCAAGGCGATTTATCAGTTGGTGTCTAATAGCATTGTTCGCACAAAGTCTTAATCCCATTGATGCAGATATTCTTGGAAACCATCTCGCAGGAAGCCACAATCTTCGTGTCCGTCGTTTGTTCGCACTTATCAGCCAATTTGGCTGTGCGGATCGTTCGCCATCCCTTGGGGCATTCGCCCCTGCATATTGGTGCGGTACCAAACCACTCTTGGATGCAGTGACCTGTGAAGATATGTTAGTTTGATATTATTAGGCCTTGGGGAAGTTACCAACACACACGGCGAGTATCTGCTTGATAAGCATTAGTCCCGTAGTAGTTATCTACAGCATTCTTGGTTCCGGGGTATTTGTCTCCGGCATCTTTAGCGCCGGAGTAGTCGGATCCGGCGGCGCCCTTAGTTCCGTAGGTGGTTTTGGTATCCTTCGCATTGTAGCCACTGTTGTAAACGCTGTGGTCTTTGGTGTTGCCATAGGCATCGTAATCGTTTGCTGGGGAATTCCCGCTTGGGTTGGCATTGTATGAATTATATGTCTGTGGGTTGGCCATGACAGCAGTCATGAGAAGTGGAGCAGCGAGAACGAGAGTGCTGAAGATCTGCATTTTGAGTAAGGGTGGTAAAGAAACGTGAATGAAAATGTGATGGATAAAGATTTTGGATTCAGGAAGGTAAATATCGAATCGATCGATTAAGTGAAGGCTGCAAGTTTCAAACTTGGATATATTGAAGAGACTGAGGAGTAATTTTTATAAAGCTGATGATGGAAGGGGAAAAATGTCGAGAAGACCTGAAAACGGCGGTGATTTATAGATTTTGACGGAACTGAATGAAATTCCAAAGTGACGAGTTTACAATGAATATTGTTACGGCGATTCGATCCAAGGTGAATCGCATTCGAAGCATCTATACCCTGAATTGTTGGCCCAAACATCATTCCATTGATAATGCACGCCTAGCGTACCCGCATCTAGAAGCTCAGGATCCACTAGATCGAGACAAATGGTACCGAGCTCTAGTAAATTATAATCGCCACGGCTTTTTCCAGAAGGCGGCATTTACATTCACGCTCCATCAGAGCCTCCAAGCGGTGTCGAAGCGAATTAAGCGGGAAAGTGCGGCACCTGAAAATAAGCCGCTGGGGATCTAGAAACGAGACTTAAACTTTACAAGATTTTTCAAACAACAGGCACCTACTAAGGAAGGGAGGTACGATATATTCTAGAAGGCTTTAGAAATTTGAAACTGAGACGGAGGCGTTTTAATCTGGTTGTGTTGATATCTGCGACACTAGCGGCATGCCTCAGATCAACACAGGTTCATGCGAAAACTGGGAATTGGCAGTCGCTGGAGCCAATAGGAAAGTTTAGATTAAACAGGGGTAAAAGCTTACAACAGCGACAACACACTTTGCTTAATGCTGCCCAACGAGGCCAGCTGATTGGATCTCTATCACATAGCATCGGCGGACTTTCACCTTCATTTTAGTATATGTTGTATACTGTCTCGATTCCCATTTAGGCAGAATTATTGATGTTATAAAGCTCGGATTTAGGTAATTTTGAGCCTGGAATTAAAGTTGATGCAGTTGACATTGCAGGAAAGCAGCCCTCGGAACGAAGGGCCTGGGGACTGTTGAAAATTGGGCTTCAAAAAAACGGCTTATTTGACTTATGGAAAGTTAGCATGTGCTAGGATAGTACCTTAACACTTTAAAAGCTCGTCGAAATAAGCAATAGGCTAATTCTAGCCTCCGATATCCGGCGCTATCGCATTGCACACAGGTTCTCTCTAGAATACCTTAACAAATAACTTTAAAATATTTCCAACTAGTCACTGCCACTGGGGTTGAGTGACTGCGTTGGATGAGGCTGCTCTTCAAGTTACATCCGAGTTAGTCGTCGAGAATCATTGAGAGAATACTGATGCGTAAAATATGTCGACTCGATGCTTCACTACTCTCTAGATCGGAAACCAAGTTGGTACTTTCAATATAGCTATAATTGATAGCCTTGAAACTCACACCTGTGATTTTATTACAGCTCACGGCCTTTCCATGCACTCAACCTGCCCGAGAAAGTTACTCCGGTCGGCAATGCCGCTGTACGCTTATACAACAGAGTACCATATCCACTTCAATGCCAATCGGCCCTCAGGTTCGTATCACATTAGTTATTCCATGTAATTGGAATGATATCTTACAAAGAGAAATATTAAGTGGATGGAAGCTAGTGTTAGACCGGTAAATCTTGTGATAACTTTCCTGTATTCAATAAATTTATATAGCTTTAAGAACTTGATTAGGAATAATAATTCTTAAATATACATAAAAACTTTGTTGTAATATCCATCAGGCATTTAGGAAATGTCACCTTGAGCCATCGAACATAATTGTACAACCATACGGACATCCTCTCAAGTCAACTTTCACGTTGTATATTTAGTAATTTCTAAGTTGTAATAATATGATAATGTCGAAGCGCGTCTATATTGTGATTAATTTTCGCTTCAAAAATTTCCTAATATGGATAGGATAAAATTTTATCTGATTTTCAAGCTCGAGCGTTCCTCAGGTTCTCGGAACTAAGGCTGAGAGTATCGACGCCATATATCCTCATTTGATTGTGGTATATTTTGTGTTGTCCAAGTCTATTTTCATGATTTAAATATTTGCAACGGAGGAAATTTGAATCTGGCCGGTTGATCTCGAAGATCAAAGATCGTCATCTTCTTGGAACCCAACCACACTCATCCCAGATTTCAGAGGATAATAAAACACGCTGGCGTAAACTAAGAAGAAGAATTCGTCCATTTACCAGTCCATAAGATAGGTATCATGGAAGACGCAAGTCAGCCCGCAGAACAGGCTTCTCCCGCAGCCTCGGTCGTTCCCCCGGCAAGTATGGCAGCCTTGGAGGGGACAGGACCACCAAATCCACCCGAGAAAAAAGATATCCTATACTTTCCTCTTAGGTACACCCGAATACGCAACTATTGGGGCTTCCCCGAACTCGCTTTTGACGACGTTCTCAATGACCCACAAGAGATTCAGGTCGAATACTGCGAATCGGACCCAAAGGTTTTTGACTTTTTCATCAGAAGCACGTTGATAAAGGCCATCGTCGCCTTATATGAGCCAATTACCAAAACTTTAGTACGGAGGGAAGATATCATGAAGATTAAGGATATGAAATTGCCCAACGGTCGGGACACAATATGGTCTGTGGTGTATAAAGGTCCAGAAAAGAAGATGGGACTGTGGGACAACTTGGCCTGGGCATCAAAGCTTATACTCAAGGAAGAATTTAGCCCAATGCTCTATATTGAGGATCTTGAGAGAGGGAGATATAACGATACTCTGTACGATGTTGTTCGGTGGTATTTGGTAGATACCGTTTATCAAAGCAAAAAATCGTCCTCCGAGCAGGGGACATCCGAGGAAAGACCAAGTGCTACAGAATAACACTCTGTTGCTCACCGCACAAATTAAAACGATATCATAGTTATATGTAATTTATTAGTAATTAACATTTTCCTTGATCACAGACTGTAAAGTTAGAAGAAACTGGTAATTGCAACCGACCCAAGGCGGTTAATTAAATATATATACCTAATTTGGCCGAGATGATCTAAATTGGTCCTTATGTCTATGCATGGGTATCAATTATCACGCGTGATAACGAGAGAGCTATGCTTCCACGGGGGTTATCTTATTCAATTTTATACGAGCGTGTTTTTTTTCTTGGGATTGAATTGATTGTTGGCAGAACACAATAGCATCTAACTAAATCATTAAATTGATAAAGCCTCATAGCGATATCCAGACATTATGTCAGAATATAAAATTAAACTCAAGTTCCTTGTCATGCCGAATAACCAAAAAACGGCATTATATTTCATTCATCATCTCCTGGCTGTTATCTGTATCGTATTCCTAAATTAGTTTAACCGCTGTCTCACAAAGCAGACTTCAAAAAGAGCGACCTACCATACAAGAACATAGTCTGCAGCCTTTGAACCTGATCGCTGCTCCATCCTGGCAATGAGCCGGTTTCACTACCGTTACCCATATATACACTCGCTTGTTGGCCTAGGAAAAAATTCTGATCCCCATACCTATGTAAGCTGGGTCTCGGCCATGGTGAAGGAAGCGGTGTCCTCCCTCCTTCATACTGTCTCCAATCGACTAACTCAGAGCCCGCGAATCCCTGAGGTGGCAATGACATTCCAGCGGCATGGAGAGATCTCGTAGCCGAAGGTGGTCGCATAGATATCCTGGGATCAGCGAAACTACCCGGTACCATCCTATCTGGAACGTTTCGTAGCGGGTAATCCCCCGTCACTGCTGGAGTAATTGTTAATGGTGAAATAGACTCCTGAGCGCTACCCAGCCGTCGAGTTGGTTCTATCGGTGTAGCGGAAGCAGCGTTGATATTGTAGTATCTGAAATCCGGAGTTGGTAAAGAAGATGTCGGGGATGTCGCTATAACCGAAGGGGTGGTGTCTCCACGAACTGGTGGCATTACGGTCTGAACTCTGCCAGTGCCGGCGGAATACTCATGCTTATCTGTTGTTGCGCTTGATTCTTGAGGTATAGAGAGGCGGCGTAACCCGTATCTATTAATTTGTGTCTGGTGCTGCAGCGGTGTTGAGATTGCCATACTGGTTGTAGGATTCTCTTCACGTTTGTTACCTTGTTCCTGAGATGTCTGTATTTGAAACGCCGCCTGTTTTCCGATTTGTGAACTGTGTTTCGTAGTATCACTACTCTCGTGGGGTCCGGCTTCATGCTCTTGGGCGAGGTCCTTATTCTTCGGCGCTATGGATGCACTTCGAACCATTTCATCAAACTGCCCCGTAAGATGCTTTTTGAGAATAACTTCATCCGTCCCGTGAGGTAATGCGCGACTCTCTGCTATTCTTTTGAATTTGGAATTATTTGAATTTACGACAGCGTTATATGAACTAATATTGCGAGCTGTCGCGGCGATTCTAAAACCTTCGGGTGTAACCGCGTGCTCCAATAATCTTTGTATCGAACGTCCATTCATGATGATGACGTCTCCGTGGTGGAGACGAAGTTCTAAAATATTCCGTTTAGAGGGACGCTTGTTGTCCTCTGAGCCAGACGGTGAAGGAGAAGACGGTTGAAGGAGAGCCTTATCGGCTGCCGAAAGGCTTCCATTGCAGTACTTGGCTTTGACCCGGAAGTACATCATTGCGGGAGATCCCAATGATATAGAAGAAACACATGGACCAAGATCTTCCTCTCCGTCATCGTGAAACTAAGAAAAGACTCAGTCAGATCGGACTAATTCAACCAATTGATGCAAGCGAGTTCCACAGAACATACGTCCATCTTTTGCTCTTCAAAATATGCAACATTGAGGACTTCATTCATCGGGAGCGCATCAGGAATCATTCTAGTGACATCCGTTTGCAATGTTTCCAATGCTTGCTGAACCACCTTCGGCGACTGTTCAAATGATAAGCTATCAACTTCGACAATATACTTATATGGAGCACCGGAGTTAAAGGAGAATTGCTGAGTCAAAAGTCTTCCAGTTACTATTAATATTGGTAAGGTTTGTAAGCATCTACATAAATGAGTTGGGAAAATTAGGGGCAGAAACCTACATTTGTGTGTTTTCAGCTCGTGTCTCTTAAAGGGCATATCAACGTCTTGGTAATGCTCCAAAAGCCAATCTGAGCCACCCGGGAGTGCATTCCAAGTTTTGTTAGCCAATATATGTATAACCTTTCCGCATTGATGTACATGATAGACCATTGCCCTTCTTCCATCCGGAAGAACTGTGGACTCTGATTTTATCGACGGGTCGACAATATTCTCGGGAATAGGTGGACCAGTGTAATCGGGCCTATGTTGGTCTGAGAGGTCCGCGGGTATGAAGTAAGATCTTTTTGGCACAAATTCCCAGTCGCAGTTTGTACATTTCCAACTCTTCCAAAGTTCTCTACAATTCAACTTTCCGCAGCTCTGGCACCACATTCCCTTCCAGAATTTCCGCTTGACGTCTCTTCCGTGGCTCTCAGTGATCTCGTCGTCAATAGGAAGTGCGGGACCAAGTGGGCCGGGAGGAATTGTCGCTGCCTCTGGCCAAACGGTTTTTCCGTGAAGAAAAGATTTCCGATATACAAAGCGCTCGGGAGCTCTTCCACTCCGTCCGGAGTGTACCTATAATGAAAATTATTCTCAACTATGTTTTGACATCGAGAGTACTATCAGAATCGCAGTCCACTTACCGTCCAAAATCGCTTGCAATCCTTGTTCAAACACATAGGCTCCTTATCGTAAATCCATGGACTGTTCTGTCGACAACCCGGGCAGTTGATGTACTCAACGGCCATGTCTTTCGACACTCCGGGTGTATCTGCAGCTGCCCACCATCCTTTCTTTGAAGAATCTAGTTTTTCAAGCCGGAACTTGCATCGGATGTTTCCAGATTTGCTGTCCTTCTCGGGCCAACAATGTGTAACTTTAAACCAATCTAGTACCGAGTATCTATGTTCAAGATGTGCTGGGGCAGTCGGACATCGTTCCCCAATAATCACAATCAATGGTACCATCTGTTCGTAGTTATTTCGAAGGTATGCAATGACACCTTTATCCCAGGTCTGGTCACGCACTAAACGCCTTTCGCCTTCAACTTCCTCACTATTTCCGCCGGCATGGGAGATGATGACACTGGCATCCATGTAATCACGTTCCGATGCGTGTCCATCAATAAGATATCCCCGCCCAAAACCTTTGGAGGCATAGCATCCTCCCTGGTATGACCGGAAGGACGGCAAGCTCTCGCAAAGTTCTTGACGGGTCTAAGGCAATGTTAGCTCAACATAATCTGTCTTAGAGCTGCACTAGGCGAATGTTTTTCCACTTACATCACACCACACAGCTGGCTTTCCGATTGCTTGAGGTTTTTCTGGTATTGCGTTAGTCGGCAGTTGAAAGGCCTTCGAGTTTCTTCGAGCAGTCACTTTCTGTTTTTCGACTTCGATGATAGATATGTTATTGCCTCGTCCCCGAAGCTTCTCATGGACGACATCTATCTGCACAACTTTTGCTTTGCTCCTTAACTCGGGAGGATTGTTGGACTCGATTTTTTGGCGTTTTTGTTGGCAGGTGTACCTTATTTCGGTAGACTCCGTCGGTAAGGCAACTAGCCCTGTAGCTTCTACTTTTCTCTTCGATATCCGAGTCTGCGAAGAGCTTTCCTGCTTCCCGGTGACAGGACCGTAATTGAGGATCAAAGGGGGATTTATGGCACGTCGGTTGGTGATAAGTCCTCGTGGGGGGAGCGGTAGGGGTACAGATACGTTTTTGGTTTCAATATTCTCTGTCATCGTTCCGTTTAGACTCACCCGTCTGGAATAAGATCATCAGCCTGTATTCTAGCTGTTCGAATTTCGAAAGAAATCTCAGGTCTTGAAGACTCACAATTTCTTCTTGGGACTTGTCTCTCTAGAATTTAGACCCTCCAGCATGGCATGGGAAAGTCTCTTCGACTGCCTTGTCGGAGCAACAGCAGGATTTAGAGCCTGTCCAATTCGAATTCCAGTCCCATCTGATAAAGTTGATTTGTACACGGAAAAAACGTGAGTCTAGTGTTTCGTGCAGAGAAACAAAATATCATATAGTGCAGACCTTTTTCTTCTCCAGCCGCCGCTGCCTGCCTTCTAGTCAATCTTCTGTCTTGAGCACCGTTTGTTCGGAGTGGAGACACGGCTGGTGGAACTTCACCGACGGATAATGCCGGTGAAACGAGACCCGTTGTATCTATTATTGAAACCCTTTGAGTACTTGCTTTTCGGGGGCGGGCATCGACTGGGGAATTCCCTCCTTCGGATTGAGGAGGAGACAGAGGCTCAGGAGCCACACCCTGAAGCCGTCGAGATGAACGACTCCCCTTTCGATCGAGCGCCATGATTCTCAATTATCTCGTCGATTTCAGGATCTCAAGGTATTTTATTGTGAAATGGATAAGTATTATAACTGATGCCGATGATTCTTTACTCTGACCTCTAAGGGTATTGTGTGCGAGGGGGATTCAAGGAGGGGGATTCTGACGAATAGCAGTTAATATGCCCCGTCCTGGCGAAAGTTTTATTTCACCATGGTGTCGAGGTCGATTACACAGATAAAGGCCAGATCCTCGACTAATTTGGGGACTGTGAGTTAGCTAATTTTCAATACTGTATAAGATGAACGAAAACGTGGGAAGTAAGGTTAAAGATCGGCCACCGCCGTAAAGTTGATCTAAGAAATAGTGCATCATATCCCAAACGATCTCACGTGGCATGAATGCTCTAGGGCTTGAAAATGTTGGGGTATGATCAGGTAATACAATTACTGGTTGTAATCTATTAATTATGGAAGAATGCAGAGTCTAACATTGTAAGATATCTATATTGCGTGGTATACATATGGAGTCGCATGAAACCCCAAGATTTGGATTGCATCCCTACCTTTCAGGGCTTTCTGACCAATGGGCTCCACAAAACTCAAAAGTCCTGTTACTTTAACAGTTTTGTGGTCTACGAAATCGTTTAATATTCGTTCGAGTTTCCGCGCCGGGGGACATACAGGTACCCATACCGCTTTAGAATCGGATAACTACCGCTCAGTCACTAGAGATGACTGCCATGAATATTAGGTCTGAAGTCATATGGGTTGAATATCATAACTATATTAAAGTTACAAGCAGCATTGAGGTTTAAAAATCTATGGACTGTTCTTACGCTGCTTGCTGGGCTCCGTTTGCGTCGTCCGCTAGCATCTAGTACGGTCGGACGAAAACGTCGACGTTACACACATCCACATCAAACGCGCTTTAAAGCATCCACATTTCCTCTTTGGGGACCTGACCGCCGGCCCAACGCCTCATCTCAATTGCAATTTTCATTGAAAGAACTTAAAAACCACAACTCCACTACTCATGACACGCAGAGACTACGGCAGTGGCGACCGAACGCCCTAGCTTCCTTCCAAAGAACCGAGAGAGCTTATCCATCATCGCCACCGCTTTCGCCTCCCCGACTGGGAATCTGGCGGCAATTGCGGGGGTTTCGCCGAGAGCTCCAGGTACATTCGGGTGTCAGGAACTCGACACACCTTATTCCCATACCAAGACGTCTATCAAAGGCGAAAAGCTTAAAGTCAACACCAAATCCAACAAAATTTGAAGAAACCGCTTCTCTAAGATATCTTCAAGAGAGCCGATACCTTTTCCAAGGCTGTGTTCCAGTTCCAGTTCTCTCATGCATATCGGTTAAGCAGGAAACCTTATGCGCCAAAGCCGTCCTTGCAGGAATTGCACCTGATACTTTCTTCCTGCAAAACGTCATGACCAAACAATGACGACAGGGTCCGTTTCGCTGCTGTGCGAGCTGCTGTGCACCTATCAAGTGGCACTTTGAGATATGAATGTGGAGCCTGAAACAGTCCGGCATCTTTCTTTTACAAATGTCCCGCAACTTTTGAAAGCTCGAGAATATTCGTGGCTGTGTAATACGACAAGGGCAAGAAGGGCCCTATCGTCATCCTGCAGCCCGGGTTTTCGTCTGGGAGGGGAAAAAAAAAAACCAAACTGGGGACCTTTTTCGCGACCGACGGCCAAGTCGCTGAATCGACCCGGGGAATCGTTGTTTCGGTCGCGGGCAAAATCCTGATTTGCTAGCCACACTGGAAGAAAGCCCTGCCTGCATGATGACGCAGTTGGTGAACACCTCTTCCCAAACATGAAGAAAGTCAAGCTTCCAGGCGCGAGACGCCACGAACAAACATAGAATGGGGCGGGGACTTCTGGGGTTCAATTAACTCGGGAAGTACAGTCGATTCTAGCCCGAAAAGATAGAAAGAGGCTCTCCTGAGGACCCCGGGCTACTGAGGATCTAGGAGAGCCTGTTGCAACACCAATCTATATCGTCGTCCGGTGTAACTAACGGGTGACCTCGACGAAATTCATACTAAAGCTAATTCAGGATATAGGGCTATCCCACAGCCAGGCGCAGGACCCGATCGCATAAAAACAGTAACACCGTGTGATTCGATCGTTTTCGAAGGAGCTTTGTCAGTCCCAAAGGATGGCTGTCGCACTCAAGCTCTCAAACGTTGCTCTTCCAAGTGCCTGGTCGAGCTTAGTGGGACCAGCCACCAATAGGAAACAGGGATGCCGGCTGGATCTAGTCATCCCTCTCGACCGCAATACGTCATACGACCTCATCATCCTCCTCCCAACCAACCCCATGCAAGCTGATGCAACAAAGCAAGAAAAGCTCTACTAAAGTAATCCACAATAGAAACATGTATGCGGAGATACATTTTTTTTTCGCTCTAAAAAAATTTTTGGTTTCTTCCACCCCTTTTCTTTCCGTGTCGGGGGTCATTTGTGATCATGGAAATGGAGGGGTAAAGCCAATATGGGTCTCGGACCACACCATAGCAAGTTGAATCCTGGGTAGAGTGTGCAGGCAGAAGAATAGATATAAAGTGCAATGCCGCTCCTCCGAGGCCACAGATCATTTAATCCCTTCTTACACCAACTCTTCCAGCGACTTCCTCCTTGAGATATTGATCCTTCGTTCAGCTCCGCTTAGTGGTGCTGAGTCTTTGCCCCCGGTCTAATCCTACTAGCTTTTTACGATACAGCTCCAACACAGCTTTGGTGAAGGTACGTTTGCATACATTCGACTTTGTTACTCCTAGCTGCATATGTTTGAGGCTTTACCTGGCTTTATTTGGCACCCCCGCCGACAAGCCGGAATTTTCCCTCTTCCATGTCTGCAAGTTGATGTGTCACCTCTGCCACCTCGGAGTGGCTAGAGAGCACTCAGTCATATATATATATATATATATATATATATCCTTTAGTCATTTGTGTCCGATCCATCTTTTCTAACAAATCGCTTCTTGTCCATCAGCAAAACATCTTATTGGAAAACATCATTACTCCTACCTAAATAAATCAAAATGACTTCCCGTCACGAAAGCGGTCGATACCGAAGGGGGTCTGTCGACGTTGAATTTGATCATCGCGATCGGGACTATCATGGCCCGGGTTTCTATGAGCACGACCATGAGTACCGTGAAGTCGACGTTTACAATCCTGATCGTGAGCGTGGCCGTGAGCGGGGTGGTGAACTGACTCGATTCTACGAGCGTGACAACCGATCATCTGGCGCCTTGGTCCCAGTCCGCCAGGAAAAGATTATTGAGCGCGATCTCTACGAAATGCCACCAGAACCTGAACCGATCGTTCCAATCCGCGAGGTTGAGATTGATAATGTCATCAAAGTTACTGAACATGAGCATGAGCATGTTCATCATCACAACCACATTCATATTGACCATGCTGCTATCCACATCGTCGCTGAACCACCAGCTCCACCACCAGCTCCACCACGCCGCGAGATTATCGCTGAGCGAGAAACGCTGACGCAGGTCCGCGAGCGACGATATGGTGGGAAATGGAATGCCACTGGAAGACTCAGCCTTGAAAAGGATCACCACATTGACCATCATGTTCATGATCATCATGAGCACCTCCACGAAGAGCATTCCAGGAGCCGAAGTGAATCTCGAGACCGCGAAGTAAAGCGCACCATCGGCTATGGCCGCTACAGAGAACGCACTGAAGGCGAACAACGCTTCTCCTCTCCGCGAAACTCTTCTAGCGCCCTTGTCCCTGCATCCCCACGAGGATCTGGTTTCCTCAAGGACTTCAAGGCTGAACAGGAGGGTTGGACCGTCATCGACGTTCCCGGCTCCGGACGCCGAATCACTCTTGAAGGCAACGCTGATGTTTCATGGAACTCTTCATCCTTCAACGCCAACGCCGGCATTCGTCGCTCCAGCAAGCACCGAGAACGTACCGCCAAGGGAGAACTCTGGACTGAGATCACCAAGGATCTCGTCTGCGCCGAGGCCCTCGACGAATTCGGATACAGCTTTGAGGAAACAGACAACTTTGTCTACGTCTTTGACTACCTCCATCGCGATCAGATCCAGGATCTGATCGAGCTTACGAAGGACATTCGTCGTGGTAAGTCAAAATTTTCTCCGAGTTATCTAGACCGGATCAAAGAATATATTTTACGGTCTTGAGACTAACAAACTTAACAGAACGTGTTCGGGAAATTGAACGGGAGGCACGCTACGAGCGTTCTCAGAGCCGGCCGAGAGACAGCGGCGGCTTCTATGAACGTGATCGGTTTACCGAGAGGCGTGACTATACTCCCTACGGCGAGCGTGACCGAGTCAGAGACACACGTGAGACCGTCTACTACTAGATCCTAGACGTTGGCGAGTGATACTTATATATTAATACTCTCTTCCGTTCTCTCTTTCCCTATATCCTTGATACATCTTTTTTATCATGTATTTTCTTTCCCTCCGCTCACCTAATGAAATGATCTTATGACGGATATACCAAGTCTGCTTTTTTTTTTCCTCTCACGACGGTTGTTTTTTATGTTCTATCGTCTATATGTTTGTCCTTCTCCGAAGCTTCCTTTCGCCATATATATACTTCTACTTTGTTTCTTCCTTTTCCATACATCCTTCCTATTCCCCTTTCTTAACCGCAATTTCTGATGATATCAAATCTTTGTGTTATTGGGGGGGGCGCTATATGATGTCGGTTTACCTGTCATGTAACGAATTTCATTTACTCTAGAATCGAGAATGAATCTTATGAAAAGTTCGAAATGAATGCTAAACCTCCGGAAAATGCCATCTTGCTTTGATAGAAATAAGAAATTAAATACAAAATAAGAAGCTGGAAACCGAAGCCATCGTGCGTACCTGCGTCACATAAGTGCATAGCCCCCCTAATCGATACTTCCAGACAAATATGTATAAAAAGAAGGAAAAGCCACCTCACATCCAGGAACAAGAGCATCACCGGGACGGGAGTATTACTCATATCCTTTCCCGCATGATTTTTGTAAGCCTTGTGAAGATTCGAAAGCCGTGTGAGAGGCTCATGTGGTCCTCGTTCTATTTGGAACGCGTTTCCCAACAAAATACCCGTCCGATTAATATATTTGAAGAAGAAGAGAAAGAAAGAAGGAAAATCTGGTCATAAGCAGCTAACTTTGCCGAAAAAGAGCCCCAGCAAGTTCAAGACCCAGTCGTGTGAAGTTTGAAGGCCACTAGAAGCAGACTATGACCCGGTTCGACGCTCTGCAGCTGTCGGACAGTGACACCTGGGGTACTGTCTTAGGAGGGCAGTTATTAAATACGCACTTAAAGAACCTTGAGAATTATTAATAGCCCCAGAAGTATATTCGTACAAAACAAATAGACCGACCAATTAGCACTTACATTTGAGCTACTTTGCTAGCTAGTTTTGCTAGCTCTTCGAATGGAGGGCCATACAGCACTCGCCGCAACTGCCACAACTATGCACTCTTGGAAACTATATCACCTTAAACATTTCCTGGTCTCTACGAGTATCAGATATTGCTTTATATCCTCTGCTCCTGACCTGGCCGTTTCTAGTTCACCTCGTAAGCTCCCATGCCGTCCACAAGTACTCGAGTTGATTGAACACGACTGGTGTAAAGTGGCGAAGGATGTCCCTCATCCTGGTCGAGAACATGGCTTCCGATTGGTTGATGGTTGATGGTTGATGAAAGTGGAATGGTTGTTCTGTGGCACGGCGGACAAACGATGGCTTGAACGGCCCCAAGAAAACACGTTTCCCCAAACCACACCCGCCCACATTACGTATCTCTTCGTCCACCACGACCTTCAATCTCATCCATCATTACCTCCACCGGCTGATTCCAGAACCCATTGACTGGGTAGTTGGAATACATATAGATCTCGATTATGGGCTTGACACTTCGCAGCGTCCTTACGGCGCTTGTTTCGCTCGTCTCGTTATCGCAGGGTATCTCGCTGACTGGTCCGAGAACCCTCCTCCTGCTGGAAGATGATGCGAAGGCGCAGTTTCAGACATTAATTAGTGACCTCGAAGGTATCTATCTCGCTTTTTATCTCCGAATCTCGTCAATTGGCTGTGCTCAATTGGTCGCTTTGTGGTATCATGAGTTAACTAATGTTCGTTATCAGCCCGAGGCTTCACGACGACTATTCACACCCCAAAATCCACGACCCTAGCTCTATTTCAGCACGAGGAACGCGTATACGATAATATCATCATCTTCCCTACCAAGCTCAAGGGCCTTGGGCCGAATCTTCCATCTTCTTCCTTCCTGAAACATGCCTCCGCCGGTGGGAACCTCCTTATTCTCCTCCCCTCGTCGTCAGAAGAAAACGTCCCCACCGCTATCACCGAGCTCGCAAGTCAGGTGGAGGTCTTCCTACCACCTAAAGGATTCGCCATAGTAAATCATTTCGACCCTGCCGACCCAATTGAGCCGGAACATGATACCCTACTCGTAGACCTCCCGACATTCCCCTCGGACACCAAGAATTATTTCAATAGCGGCGAGGACAAGTCCGCGAAGCTGTTATACCGCGGCGCTGGCCTCGCCCTCGGCAACTCGCCTCTTGTTCAGCCTATCCTCAAATCCCCACGATTTGCCTACTCTTATGATACTAAGGAATCGGCTTCCTTTGCTGATGATGAAAACGTCTTCTCCGCTGGAAAGCAGCTCGTCCTCGTCGCCGGTGTTCAAACCAGAAATAATGCCCGTATCACATTTGTTGGCGGAGCAGACTTGCTCGCTGATAAGAGCTTCACGAAAGTCGCTAAGACAAACGAGATGAGTGGGAACAGGGCGTTCGCGAAGGATGTGACAGCGTGGACATTCAAGGAGACTGGTGTCCTTAGGGTTGATAGTATTGAGCACTGGGGTGAGGAGTTTGGGAAAGAGGTAGTCAATGGCGATGTCTATCGAATTAAGCACGACGTGGTATGTTATAATCTTTGGTTTCTATATTACTTGGAATTCTGGGGCTGATGTATGGATTTACAGACTTTCTCCATTGCGCTATCGGAGTACTCATACGACCACTTCGAGCCCTTCACTGCTCCAACTGAAGATGCCGTCCAGCTCGAATTCACAATGCTAGATCCGTACTACCGCATCCCACTTTCCGCGACTTCCTCGCCACTTACGCAACATAAGAACTCGACAACCTACTCGACAACCTTCAAAACCCCGGATCAACACGGAGTATTCACTTTCGCCGTAAACTATAAGCGACCATTTTTGAGCAACGTACACGAAAAACGTGCGGTGACTGTCAGACACTTTGCACACAACGAGTGGACAAGGAGCTGGGGCATCAGTGGTAGTTGGCCTTGGATTGCCGGTATCTGGGTGGTGGTTGCCGGGTGGATTGGATTTGTAGGATTGTGGTTGTGGAGCAAACCAGTTGCTGCGGAGTCAAAGGGGGGAAAGAAGAAGCAATAAATACGCTACTACCTCTTGATGGGATATAATATATACTGGGGATGGCTCTAGCAGTTTTTGTCTCTTTCTATTTGCATTTATTGGTAGTGTGTAATCAATATATGGTCGGAGCGGTGGAGCTTGAGCTTAAGCCTTAGGTTACTATTATTCTTTTCTTTTCTTCTTCTTCTTCTTCTTCTTCTTTGTGCCGATGTAAGCCCAAAAGTACTAGTAATGAAATGAAATGAAATATATGCATACTTGCTGACATATACATACATACATACATACATAGGTATGCCAGAATATCAAATCTCGAGGTAGCATCATATCACAAACCATAAGAACAAGATCGAGTTTAGAAACTCAAGATTGGTGTAGGTACAAGATTGATGGAGACTGAGATTGATGCTCCGTCAAGGGATCCAAAAAAAATCCAACACATGGCCATATATGTACACATATGTCTTTTTAAAACTGTAGGATCTTAATTAAAATAATAAAAGTGAGATCTGAATCAAATTGAGGGGCCTTCCCCGGCCCGAGCATACTCCACCCGGGTACCCACTGTTCTTATATGATAAAGTGGTGTGATCTGGTGTGTTAATGACTATATTTGAACCCAAACAGAACACTGCAAATTGACAGCGTACGCGTTCCATAAGTTGTATGCGAAGTCTGAATATATTTGTCTCGTTGTGAGAATATATTACCTTCCGATAGGGCTCGAGGTTACCAATATCAGCGATGTTTTGAGTCCGATGATGTAAAATAGCACGGTATTCCTTACTATACCAAGTACCATTGACCTCCTATATCTGCACTATAATACTACTACTCTCGGATTCTCACCCCTCATGTAGCTTCTCCAAGGTACGCAGTCCCATTGCCAGCCTTTCAAAACTTGGATAACCTCCTCCGGAATCGTTTCGAGATCTTCAACCCTCTGCTTCACATCTCGCAGAGCCAACGTAATAGAGTTCATAGCCTTTACCCTTCGTATATCTCGGGCGAGATAGAGCGAGCACCCGCTCAGAAAGACTATAAACGGGAGCCACGACAGGTGCAGCGGAGATATCATCTTTAAACTTTGACGGATACTAAAAGTACTCAGTCGTTGTGATCTGGATGGCGCAGAATTTTGGGGACGGAGCCAGCGAGATAAAGTAGCCGCCAAGGTGTCTGCTTGGCGAGGGCGGAATTTACGATAGAAAGCCAGCCCTATCCTGATTAGGATTCGCAAGGGGAAGCTCATACCAAAGAAGATGGCTCCGGTGCTAAAGCGGTGAACCAGCATGAGAGGAATCAATTTATATTCTCGGTAGGATGGACCTCGGTTGGAGCACAAGAACAAGACTCGACTCACAATGCAATCCCAGCGAGAGTTGCAATTTGATCTTCAATGTATCTCCTTTTTGAGTTCATCTTCGCGATATTCATCTGGTTCATTATATCGTTCAGATCCCTTAGTATTATCCCTTTAATTTCAACAAATTCTCTCTCGTGGTCTTGTATTTGATCACGGCCGGTCCAAATTAGCGTCCTGTGCGAAAATATTGAGCTCAATGTTCCAGCATGCAAGCCTACCTCTCCGCGGATTCATTTGGGATCGTCCATTATCGCCGTGAACGATACTTGTATACCGCTGTATATGACTCAGAAGGTATGTACGAGACAGCTCTGCTGACATGGGCGCTGGCCCCGGCGTTCTCCAAAGGTTCATCGCTGGAGTATGCTTGCACTGAGACCAGCACAAAGATAGAATATAAGACGCCTTAGCCTAGAAAATAGTAAAAGGACTGGGTCGGAGGACCAAGGAGTATTGACAGGCGGTTCGGATCCGGACTGGTCTCGCAGCGATCCGGCAGTCTTGTACCTAGGTGATCCGGACCGGTTTCTCCTCCTCTACCTCCGGGACAGAGTGCAACACGGGTGGGCCCGTGGCCGATTTGTCACAGTGTGCTGGCAGAGACAGCTGGGAGGTACTTTACGTATACGCCCCACCTAGGTACCTTGGCAGACAGAAAGAGGGAATTGGAAATTCGAAGAATTTGGCCGTCCGGTCCAAGGTACTAATCGATAAAGACCGATTAAATATAGATTAGGGGGGATGTCAGAGTCTGACTCCAAGACTGACGCCAGAGTCTAAAGACTATATCATGATTATGCACCGCACTGTAGAGGGCTATCGTAGACACGTTAACATCAGCTTTCTTAATCTGGGTTGAGTTCACACGGTTTTAAGGGAGGCTGGCGAACGAACCAAGCATATTGAATCATGCATGGTGAAAACAACGAACCTATCAGCATTCTCGATTAAAAACACAGGCATGCATCCTGCATTCACCGAAAACGACTGTGAGGATTAGAAACCTCCGGTAACCCTTGATATTCGAGCTAGTAGTTAGCAGCCTCGGTGAGAGGGTAGGATTTAGTCCCCCCCGGATAAACAGCACCATATGTCCTTTACAAAGGGGGATAAACCAAGTCTGGTGGAATTGCTCTGATAAATCTATGAAATATGCTTTATCTGCTAAACTTAGTATAACCGTTTACAATCTCATTCTAATAAGTATGATATTTCTGATAACTCTGAGCTGTTGGTCTCTTCATGGTGTTGAGGTATAATATCCAATAAGCTCTGTGGAGGCAAGTCGACGGGACCAGTATCGATATATCTAGGGACCCAGTGACTGGTGATTTAAGCCCCAGGAAGCAATGCATGATGTGGATCTATAGAGCTTGTTAAGCAGCCTATAGCAGCCTCGGTCTAGACTATACGCCGGGAAGTCTATAGGTGCGTTTAAATATAGAACCAGGGAGTAGTTTTAGAACAGCGAAGTTTAAGCGGGGGTATAACTAGTTATGCTTTTGATATGAAGCTATCTTAGCTGCTCTACACAACTATCCTCCTCGGGCTGTTATGTCCAATATTCATCGCTATCTACATAGCTCCCCATTGAAAGCGCCTTTCAAGGATATATGGATAGCTCAGGGGCGATCTGAGAACTGGATTAAAAAGCTCCTGAAAACTAGTTGAAGGCCGCTTTTTAAGTGAGAGGTGTATACGATTGATCGGGCAATCTTGAAATTAAAGGGGGGGCGATGATATATGCGTAATGAAGTGTCTCAATTGATATGAATCTCACTTCGCTCTTGTCCCTAAATAATGTGCACTAAGCGCATTCTGACCCATCCCTGTTCACCAACATGTGCAGTTGCGTTGGACGTATCAATCGCCTTTTTTATTGCCATCAAAATGTGCTTGTAATAAAAATACATAATAGTACCAAGTAACTATTGCCAGTAATACAATTCCCATAAGAATTTCATATCAAAAGCAGCAGAGGTCGCTCGCTAAATATGGTCGTCATTGTAGTATCGAATAGAAGAAGGAAATTTTGAAGAAACTGAAAACACGTTAGGAGATAAAGGGATCAACATAGCAATAATGCGTTTCGTAATATGCCGGATATTGGTCGTTAGGTATGCATTTGGGTCATTATCTGTTTGATATTTGGTTAAGGTCGTTAGGTCCGTTAAGTTGCCTGTGGATAATCTTGTTGATGCCATGTAGTCGTTCCCTCTGTTTTATGAATTTTTATCGTGATGTCGTAACATGTAATCCCGGATGTGTGAATGCCATAATAAATGAAATGGGTTAAAGGAAGAAAGAAATGTGCAGATATGGGAGATATTTCGGAGGATCGTCAAAGGTGCCGCTGAAATGTGCAAGAAATCTCCAAAAGTAGAAAGAAAGGAGGCGAGGGGAGGCGTAGCAAATGAGGAGGGAAGGGGAGGAAGAAAGAAAAAAACTCCCGCCGATGAGATATATTGTAAAGAAACTCGTATATAGAAGTTACAGTGGAGATAAAATTGTATAAGTATCGTAGCAGGGAGGTAGCAGGTGTCGGTAAACCGCCAGTCATTCCATAAGTATCATCATGTCGTAATAGCCAACGTCGTGACAGACAGAGGTATAGGGAACGGCTAATAGAACCGCCTTCTCCGTGACCTCTTCACCATGGCTTGTTCAATAGCACTGTAGGCCCTGGGTAGGCATGATAGGCTCTCGATGAATTCTTCGGCATGTACACGGAGCTGATTCGAGGCGAGGAAGAGTGTTTCGAGAGTTTGCTATAGCCGATATCGCCAACAAGTTAGTGATTGAAAATCGAAAAACACGGAGGATAGATGCTACCTTTGTGGTAGAGGTGGTGTTATCGTGGTATGCGATCGAAGAGGCCAGCTTAAGGATGTCCTGCGCACCCCACGGATATTAGTTCCGACCAAGCGATCGAGGTGACAGTACGAAGGGGATGGCGGACGAACATCTTCTCTGTATCCAAAGTCGAGACATGATATCCTGCTTCCGTTCATGAAAGCGGTTGTATAATTATCACCGGGGAATATGGCGTTGGTAGGTAGTTTCGGTCTGATCAAGTGAGGTTGGTCGGTGCGTGGCCGGAGAAAGTAATTGTGTTTGCGTGATGCGAACACTTCCTATTTTGGTAATTGTGGGTCCGCTAGTAGTTGTTTAAGAACCGGGCATCGCCAGAGCAGCTAGAGCTATAGTGAAGCTTGAAAAGCGGAGGAGATGAAGAGATTGTCGATGAGATGGAGATGAGAAAGAGTCAATGGGTTGATCGGGATGGTCAATTGGCTCGTTTAAGTGGTTTTATGTTGGTGGTATCGAGAAGGCGGGAGGACAGCGATTTGGTCGGCAGGATTGATCTGGTCAGGCAATTTGTTCGTTTCTCAAAGAGCTCTTCTTTTCTCTTTCGTCTGCCTTTCTTGTCCCCTCCGTAACATGCAATTGGATCTGTGATCTCTCTCACAGAATCTGGGCTGCAGAAAACCCTCTTTTCTTCCAAACAAAGTGCGGGATAGCGGGAGGAAAGGGGGAGGGAAACTAAGGATCTGACGGTGGGTGTTCTACAAAAGCTGCTGTGGGAGGGCCCTCAAGAAGTAAGGCTACAAAGCGGCAACGAGAGCTAGGAAAGAACATGCATGTATTTGCGTTTCTTGAATCTGCCGTCTATAATAGACCGAAACGGAGGGAAATGGTGAGAGCTCGAGATACTACCGCGGGTAGGACAAAAAACAGAAGGCTGTGGCACCAAATATACGGTCGTTTGTGTAATGAATCGGATTGGGCTGCCGGAATGGATATTCCGTGCACGGGTGTCTGCTGAAGAAACTCGAATTCGGAGAATTTAGATTCAGGTTTTTATTTTTATTTTATTGTTTATCTTTTGGGGGTTTTGTGTAATGGTGAGCGAGGTCACTTGATTAGACCAGTACCTCGTCGACGACCTTTCGGTTCTTTGAAGAAACAGAAGAGAGCCAACTGAGCAAGTACGAAATAAAAGTCCAGTGACTGCGTGGAAGCTATATGAATATCGAGAGCCAGAGAGGTTGGGGGGTTGTTTCAAACAGCTGTATGTATTCGCTGGCAAATCTGCAGCTAGTATTGATTCGACGTCTCCGCGTTCTTTTTCAGTTCGATGCGAGCAAATATGCAATGCAAGAGTGCTTGCTCTCTGCCTACAGGTTTGGGGGGGCACGGAAGGGGTGGTGTGGACGCCGTTGGATAAGTGGACTGAGGAGGGCAGGCTAATGCACTAGGCGCATGGAGTGCAGGCAACGTGATGTCTACAGGCCAGTACATTATCCACAGCTTGATCTCGGTGACGATACTTGTACACGATGTCGATGTCGGAAGAGCTGCCCTTCTTCCCTTCAATCTCCCTTGAACGAATACGAGTAAATAGAAGGGAGCAACAGGGAGAGCGTGCAATGGGCCAATTGCATCCAAAAACAGGGGGCTCGAGACTACTAAAAACAGCCGGCAACAGAGGGCAGCCCGAGTCGAGCTGCCGCCGTATCTATTGGCCCAAACGTCACGTGGGCCCGCGGTGTGTTGTTTGTGTGTTGTTTGATAGTCGCGTCAAACCTCGTCTCCCTGCACACAGCCTTTGCGCAATCCCGCCCTCCCGCTTGTCTTCCTTCCCCTCCTCCACATCCTTTCGACTTCGACCGGGGTCGGGTTAATCATGTAGTTAACCGCTCACCTGCTCCTTTAATTCATGATGCTGATGACCCCATGACACCCCCTCTTCTCTCTACATTTTCCCTCTTATTTCCTTTGTTTTGTTCCTATCTGACATCTGCTCCTACTCTCCTTCAACCATAGCCTTGATTATCAGAAAAATGGACGACTATGCAGACTGGCCGTCGCCGACGGCTGCACAGCGGCCGAAATCCAAGTTCTCGTACAAAGACTTGCTGCAGATGTCCAAGTATAATGTAAATTCGCCGCTACGAGTCATTGCTCATATGTATGTCCCTTTGCTATGCGGTCTTTATCTCTGTTGTATCTTCTAACAAGTGGTTGTATAGAGACTTGGACGCGTTCTATGTATTCCACCTATGCCCGTAAATTTCTAAGATACACTGTTTAATTCTTAGTATTAGGCACAATGTGAAATGGTCCGGCTTGGGGTCCCCGAAGACCAACCTCTGGCAGTCCAGCAGTGGGATGGTAGGATCCTTTCTGTATACCTTTATACGGACCGAAAGTTTGACAAATAGTTCGTGTATGCAGCCTTAATAGCAGTCAACTACCCTGCCCGAGCCTTTGGCATAACCCGAATGCGCAATGTCGCCGATGCCAAACAAAAATGTCCAAACTTAATGGCCGTTCATGTCGCTACATGGCGAGTTCAGAATGACACGGCCGTGATGGGCTATCATGACATGACACACGCATCAATTGCAACGGATAAAGTTTCGTTAGATCACTATAGACGAGAGTCTAAGAAGATTTTGGCAATATTCCGGGAAAATTGCCCGAAGGTTGAAAAGGCGAGTGTTGATGAGAGCTTCTTGGATTTATCCGGGTTGGTCTTCGAGAAACTTGTGGATAGGTATGACGAGGAACTTGGTGTAGTTGGAGGGGAGGTTATACCGCCTTACGGCGATACAACTGAGAGATTGAGGATGCCTGAGGTCGCTGGAGTGGACTGGGGGAATAGTCATCTTATAGACCTCGACGACGGGGAGGAAGGCGAGGAGGAGCCTATAGATTGGGATGACATCGTCATGGGAATTGCTGCAGAGATTGTGGCGGATATACGAGGAGAGGTTAGAAGGAGGCTTGGGTACACCTGGTATGTATATTGATTCCAACCCACAAATATCCCCCGTTTTCGATGGTGCTAACACATTATACAGTTCAGCAGGCATCGCCCGTAACAAAATGCTCGCCAAACTTGGCAGCGGCTATAAAAAACCCAATCAGCAAACCATTGTCCGCAATCGTGCAGTGGCTCACTTTCTCTCCTCCATGAAATTTACCAGCATCCGTAATCTGGGTGGCAAATTGGGATCCGAAGTAGCAACCGCATTCGGTACCGAGAATGTATCTGAAGTCCTCACAGTTCCCCTTGAGACATTCAAGAGTAAGCTAGGAGACGATACTGGTACATGGCTGTATAAAACTATCAGAGGAATCGATACCACCGAAGTAATAACAAGAACAGAGATAAAGAGCATGCTCAGCGCAAAGAGTTTTAACCCTGCTATCACACGGTACAAGCAAGGCGAGAGCTGGCTTAAAGTGTTTTGCGCAGACATTGTCAGTAGGGTTAACGAAGAGTCCGATGAGCCGGTTGACGACGAGGATAACCAAGTATCGGGAAGCCAGCCGATATCACTACGAAGACCGAGAAGTATGACATTACACCATAGAGCTGGAAAGGTTACAAAATCACGGCAAGCGGGTATTCCAGTTGGCAAGGTGTTTGACGAAGATCTCCTACTACCTATCGCGAGAAATTTGTTAAGGCAAATTGAGCAAGAAGGGAGGTGCTGGCCTTGTGGAAATCTTTCATTGAGTGTGGGTGGGTTTGACGACATCGGGAGAGGATCAAATAGGGGCATTGGTGGATGGTTGGTACGGGGAGAAGAGGCGAAGGCTGTGAGAGAGGATAGTTTGAAGAGAGCAGCAGCGATAGAAGAGGGGAGAGGGGAAGTCGTCAAGAAAAGAAAGATTGGAATTGATAGCTTTTTCAGTCGTGGAAGAGCTGGCGAGGAGGCTTACGACAGAAGCGGCTCGCCAGAGCCAGTTTTCGGGGATAAAGATGAAGGCGACGATGGGTTTTTTCTTCATTCTGATGAGAACGATAAAGATGATATGGGTTTTGAAGATGACATTGAAGAAGATTTATACAGCGACCCAATGAAAGACATTTCGCTAGGCTCCAGCGATTCCACTCATCACAAACGCCCGGAGAAGAATGTCCCTCCGCCCTCTACAATACGCACTAGCTCATCTGCCCGCACACGTTTCTTTTCTAAGGAGAGTACACCGAGCACTACAGACACAAAATTACCGTCAAAGCAACAGGAACAGCAGGAAGCGGAAACAGCGTTTCCTTGCTCACGATGTAAAAATAAACTTATCCCACTTGATAAGTTAGATGAACATTCGGATTGGCACTTCGCAAAGGATTTATTAGAGGAGGATAGAATCGTGAGGCCCGTGAGCTCGCATTCTACATCGGCATCCACAGTGTCGGCAAGTACAGCGGGAGGTAAAAGCGGGAAGAAAGAAGAGAAACAGGAGGCTAGCTCCCAGGGAGTCGTGCCAGTTAAGAGGGGCAGGGGGAGGCCGCCGAAACATGCAATTGTGCATGTGCAAGGAGATAATGGACCGATACTGGAGAAGGGGCAGAAAAAGCTAGCATTTGGGAGGGGGTGATCGGGGTTTGATATATGGCGCGATATTTGTGGGGGGTATACCATGCGCCGAGGATAGTCCTAGTATCGACACTAGTGATAGTACTAGACTAGATGTGCTCTTGTATTTGAGGTTTTAGGTATATGGCGCGGGTGTGGAGGGGCTCGGGCTTTAGGATGACAGACTAAGCATATTTCAGGTATTCTCAGGTAAGTTAGACAGCTTTATGGGTTTAGTTTGCTAAAATACTAACTTTCTCTTCCTATTCTTAGGTATCTATAGATCTAGGTGTATAAATCCCCATTAGGGTCTGAGGCTACCTTTAAACCGAGATGAATTTGAGAAGGGGGGGCAGAGCGAGAAAGACAGTCAACGCTTGTCTATGGGATAAAATGCATGAAATGATCTTAAGGAGGATGAAATGCATTCATAACGGCCTTCCGCAGAGTAAGAGGCTGCTCTGTGAGATCGGATATGTTTATCAAGAAAGCCCGGCTAGGTATATCGAGGTCTCTTTTGCGATATAGAGTGGTTGAGTAGATATTGGTAGACTCAATTAGTTGCGATGTTTAGAGCTGCTACAGGTAACACTTGACCGGCCAGAAAAATACAGCATCCGCTCGGATTGGTTGTTTAAATACTACCACTAGTCGGCGAATAAATACCAATGAATTACAAAAAGAATTATACTAAGCTATGAAGGAGTATCTACTCTTTCATTGTGAAAGTATACCTGTCTAATCTCGATAAGATTACTGGGCCCACCTCTGACCGATCTGCTTTTTTCGAACCTATAAGTGAATATATGTTAGCCTGGTCCTAAATCAGTAGTTATTTGTAGATAAACCCTACCATAGGCCTCAAGAACATGGTCCCAACTCCAACAGCAAGCACACTTCCAATCAATGCTAGCTTATTGAATCCCCTTCCGAGAACATCAAACGCCTCGCTAGGGCTTGTCCGTGTGCCGAAAATATCGATGCCCCAACCGATAACGATGCTCGTACTCTCCAGCAAACTGGGCGTGGTAATCACTTTCTCGATGCCCACGAGGTCTCTGATGTGCGATAACGAGCCACGGCCGTGGTCAACACCCAAGAAAGGTTCGTACTTGAATAGTCCTTCTTCTTTTTCCTCTGCTGTGGGATCTCGGCCAACGGGGCGTCGGGGGTCGAGAACTCTCTTGTTGATCGAAAGTAATGAACCGATTTTTGGTACCGAGAGGAGTATGGAGCGCGTGGTTATTCCCTGCCTGGTGGTGGTTGTTGCAAGGGAGGTGATTGGATGTGGGAAGACGAATGCTTGTGAGATGCCATATGGCGATGCGGAACGCGGTTGGTCGTACGATGAGGCATTAGATTGCAGGAGGCGGCCCGGGTCGTTCTTTGACGCGGAGGCGTAGAAATCGGTGACAACGAGCTGGGTACCCCGTGCTGCGGATTTGGAGTAGTAGGAGTATACATACCAGTTTTCTGCAATCGTGGCAACAATGGGCCGGGCCGTATCTGCATCACTTTGGATTGAGGTGTGCAGGATGGCACCAGAGACGGTGTCAAAGAGGTAGAGATAGACTGAGGACGTAGAAGTGGCAGAGGCGACTAAGAGGGCTAGATGTGGATTGACGTATTTATACATCACAGAGCGGTCACCGAGAACCTTGCCAATAGAGGCGATAGGGTCGTGAGCAGGACGAGTGATAATTGAGACGATCTTTTGGTTCGAAGGGATACGGAAGGACCAGGCCGGGTTGAGAATTAGACGACCGCCAACTGTGGGTTTTGCGATATACCCGCATACGCCGCTGGAACCCTCGCACTTGCGGGAAAGAGTTGTTTTAGAAAGTGCATTAGCAAGTTCTTCCTCCTTTTCGTCGGGCCAGAACCAGCCCTTTATACCCTCTTTCACAGGTAAAGCAATAATCCACCGATCGTCAGTCGTTGGGGATTCAACAGTCATGACGCTAGCGGATGGAAGAATTTGGAAAGCTGTTTTTTTGAGACCCTTGCCGGTGATGGCATCGATTTTGAAGATGTCACCCGAAGAAAGAACAACAAGGACAATGCCTTTACCAAAGTGGAAGATACCTCTAATATCCTTCTCTAAGATCTGAGTCTTACCAAGTGAGATTGTCCACACAACCGCGCCACGGTTAGCAGTATCAATGGCTGTAACCCAGCCAAAACGGGTGACAAAGACGACAAACTTGCGGTAGCCAAAAGGATCCTTAGTAGCCACGGCATCGCTAGGAGCGGTGGGCCCAAATATCCCCATGATACTTTCTTGAAAACCGGCGACCCATCCTGGGAGGTATTTCAACTCTTCGATGTGTCTTGTAATTCGTTTTATATAAGCCGTAAGAAGATTGTTGGCCTCTTCGGCGTGTAGAGTCTTCTCAAGAGTGTCCTCAACCTCGTGAACGTCCACAAACTCAGCTGCAACGGCGGAAGCCAGAGCTTCCTGTCGAGTCCAAACGACTTGATCGTTCCGGATAAGAATCATGTTACCGTCAGCAAGCGTGACGGCAGCCCGGACAGCAATTGCACCGTCCGTCCGTTTGACAACCTCAGCGACGACGTGAAGAGGCTCAGCGGGTAACATCTTCGGTAACTCGAACGCCTTCACTTGATCACCAGATTCGGTACCGTAAATTCGTATCTCAGCACGGTTAACTCGGGTAGCAAAGATTCCAGAGCCAGAATCTGACAATGAAAACACACTAATAGCGTTTTCATATGGAATATCAACCTTCTTTGTCACAACCCCGTCTTTTATTGTATAGAAATCAGCCCACGAGGTGGCTGAGTCTGATGACCTCGCCCAGTATTCGACGAAGATAGTGTCCTTTGTAACAGCATGCAGTCTATAATCGTGAACCTTACTGTCAACAGCCAACGATTTCGTATGCTTGGTTCCCAGTGTATTCAATTTGAGATGGTCGGAATCCCTAAAGGCTGTAAGGGGGAGCATTTGCGGAGTCGAGACGTGGGCATCGGACGGGCCAAAGACGCCATCGATAAAGGCTTCTAATTGAGCCCCAGTTGCCGGTGATATAACCACAGTTTTAAGGGCCTTCGCCGCAGGCTCGCTCAAAGTGAGAAACAGTCGATCACCTACGAGATTGAAGTTCGAGGCAACATCGAGGCTGGCAGGGTATTAGCTTGGAACGATAAGGATCCTTCCTAGTTTTGGGCTTACCCTTCTCCAACAAGAGTCTCCCAGGCAATCTCTCCAGATTCTAGCTTGATGGCCTTGACTTCTCCTCCCTTGAGAGCTACCACGAGTAGATTCTCCGCCTCCAGTGTGATCACATCTGCAACGGTGTCGCTGGCAGAATGCTGCCAAACTGCTCGTCCAGTCGCTGCATCCCAAAGTGCTATCGTCTTATCAAATACCGAGACTATCCTCCCATCTTTAGATTTCCTTAACCAAGCTAGTTTACTCAGTTCTTCAGATTGGGACACGGTCCCTTCCCCAAGACGCTGCCTCCAAACCTGAGCTCCATCCTTAGGATTAATCGCACCGATTACTAGGCGATTTGATAATGTGTATAACAAAGACCCAGCTTTCCCAGACGTAGCCTGATGAAAAAAAGTGCTCGATGGGTCTAACGCTGTACCGAAGAGCTGAACTTGAAAGTCTGTATGGAATGCTTCGTCACTGAATACGGCTTGACACGACGAGGTTAGGAGGGACCCCGCAAGCAGGAAGTAGTGGAGCGGATTGAGCCGCAGCCACATGGTGGTAGCAACGGTTCCGGCGAGATTACAAACAACGATACCGTGCAGAAGGGTGAGGTGGAGGTTGGATGTAGTTGGAGTGGGGTGTTCGTGTATGCTGCGCTACGGTGCTCAAGACACTGTTAATATTGACGTCGGAAGTTGTGCTGGCTAAGCACCAGCCACATCAACACATCGCACGGATATTCGTGGCGGTGCTCATCAGGCTCATCAGCCCCACCTCCAGATATGACATTATTTCGATGTCAATCACAACTTCAGAGCATCATTGCGGTTATCGTCGACTCTAGCGTCGATGGTTAAGATGATTCGGTTAAACCCGGCCATTGGTAGACTTAGTAAGTGAGATACCTCAACTCCATTTGAACGGATAAGGTATTGAAGCCGTTGCGCGCGTAGATGCAATGCGTTCGTCTCCTCGATAGGGCTGGGTACAGCACTGGCCAGTGGCAGACAGAGTATTTACAAGACTCCATAGATCCAACAACCAACTATCAAAAAATATCCTCGTCGCTATCAATGACTAGCAGAGATGCCCACCTGATCTGTCACCAAGCTTAATCAATTTTAGTAGAATGGGGCTACGGAACGCTGCCATGCTTGGGCCTGTCACCAATTCTCGACCGGTCCTGTGACCCTTTGAGTTTCTTTTTTCCCCGCAGAAAATAAGATCATCGAGGATTCTGTATGGTTGATGGACCTGAAGAAAGGGCTCCAGATTCGAGGTGGCGACGGCTTCGGATCAGCCAGGGAATGCAGTGGTACATCGTGCCGCGTTTAGCAGCATGTCCGTGGACGGGAACCTCAAGGTTTAATGCCGTCGCAATGTCGAAACGAGATGCAGTTTTCCGCCAGCGAAGATGCAATGTGCAGTACCAAGAAAACCTCACACTCAAGCCATGCGTCCCGCCTCCTCCTGTGGGTTTGCACAATCTCCCTTTGTTTACAGGTGTTTAATTCCGGCCATACTGGGGCTCGGGGGCAAGGGCTTTTCAGAGTAAGAATCTACATACTCCATCTCTATACTATTACCGTTGCCGTTTTCGAAGATTGAGCCGGATGTTTTTCAAGTGTCCAGAACCCATTATCCAGATCTCAGCTTTTCTGCTTCGCTGCATGGGGCTATTCTTCCTTGACCTTGCAATCCAGGATCTGGGGATTTTCCTCCCCTGCAAGGTGAACGGCTGTATGGGGGTTTTTAAAGGTTCGAGAGCTGTAGTGCATAGTCCTTGCATGGCCACGGGATCCAGTCGACATGGCTACATAGCGCCAAGCTCCGTCCAACATTGAGCGTGCTTTCTCTGCACCGAAAACGATCAAAAGTCTAAAATCCTTCCCCTCCCATCATGTATCACTTGATCAAAGGGTTCAAGCTTTTTGCCTTTACAGTGCCCTTTCCTCTCCACTTTCTATTCTTTATCCTCTCGTTTCACTGACCAAATCATGTTTCGAGCATGGATTATTAATTGCTTTTCTCCGCTGCATATATTTTACGGTATGCAGCGGAGTTCATGGGAGGCAGCTCATTGACAGGTTCCGCATCCCAAACCGTTTACAGGTTTCTCGGGACTTGCATATACCCTCACTTCTCCTAATGCTGGCTACGGAGTAATCTTTAACCATTTATTCGGGCGGTAGTCTGAACGTGGTTGCTTCCCAACATTTCAGGGCAGTCACTGGAGGTCCACCATTTGCGAGCACTCCTTTGTGCAAGCATTCCAGCTAAACCAAAGCCAGAATCCATAAGAGAGCCACCGTTCTTTGGTCAGCAGGGGAATCTCCAGTTGACCTGTCGCCACTTTTAACTCTTATAAGAGCAAGTCCCCAGGAGATTTTCAGCTGCCTCCAGGCACAAGCTATTCTTGGAAGAATAAGCGGAGTAGCGGGAAAAAAAAAAGAGGAAGGCAGGCAGGGCATATCAGATGCTCATCTGAAATTTTTTAAAAAGCCTTTTAACGCGGGGGTCACCGAACTTCTTATGGTTCTCGAGCAGGCCTTTTACCAGGTATTTCCAACAGCACTGCCCTTTGAATCTTTTTTCTTCGGAGAGTAAGGCGAAAAGACAGGAGGTTCTTTTGCTTAGCAGTTGTTGTTGTGTAATACACCCGTGGGAGGGAGCCCTTCTCATGAGAATACCCATCTGGCCATCACGCCAAAAGAGCCTTTAAGAGCAATAATTATTAACGGAACATTACCAGAACAAATATATCCGTACCATCCACATAGGCTGGCTCGTACGGTTCCATTTCCCACAGGTGAAAGAAGAAGAAAAAGAAGAAGAAGGAGAAGAAGGAGAAAAAAATTTTTCCCTTCATAAAGCGTGGGAAATTTTCTCGAAGAGCGCGGGGAACAAGCAAGCACATGCAAAAAGAGATCTCAAGGCGAACTTTGAAACCTTCCCTCACCACTGGTATATTTCCTCGTCACCAGTACATTATCGACCAAAGCAAGCTTGCAGACTCTTTCTTCGACGCTGTCAGGGCTGCAACCACCAATAGGTACCCTCCCGCCGCAGACGATCAGTGTGCAAGGGCATAGCTACAACATAGCTAGTCGACCCTAGGGAAGATCACCATCCTTAACCGATATCGAAAGCATCACTGCATCAGAACACCCAGCACGCCGTCCTGACACAACCTCACCGGCATATCTCACCATCGGGCTGAGGAGACCCGGTTTCCATTGTACCCGCAGCAAAGTGGCATTTTCCCTCGTACTACAGGCAACTGACCTTTGCTTTGTTATTCCTCGAGCTCGTCAGCCATCCTCGTCGCTTTTGCCTCTGCACCCAATTCAACCCAGCTTTCTGATAGGCGCATCCTACTCCCGTCTGGTCACCGCCTTCTAGTTCAAACTCTCGCCTCCAAGGCCAATATAATCTGCAGAAGACCCAGACCACCGTTTGCTCTTTTCCTGCAGAGGCTAGAAGTAGAGACAGATCGACTCATCCCTTCATCTGCTTCCTTTCCCCGCAAAATTCGCTCCGAATGGTCAAATACCAAATGCCCAACCGCGCAAAGTCGAATTCAAGAACTTGAACCCTGCATAAAAGCAGCTAGGGAAGACGACAATTGTCGACGGGGACAACACATCTCGCAGCAGCAAAGCCAAAATTATAAAAGCTGATTTGCCAGACCCCAAGCCTGAATCTTCTATCTGGGAGTTCTCGTCTGCCTGTTGCGGACAAAAAAAAAAAAAAAAGAAAGAAAAGGAAATTTGGAGTTCGTAATAATTTATAATAGCTCACCACAGCATGGACTCTGCTTCCTAAATATATAGAACACACAGACCATTTGTCCAAGGGTCGTTTCAAACCCAAAAGTCGCCTACATATTGCGGGGAACCGGCTGACATCCACGAGGACCATCTTGGCGGGCGATCCAGTACACGCTACCCTCTGAATTATCCATCATCTGACAACCTTCCGATAAAGCCTTACTCGAACGAGGTTTAATTATATCGCGATATTAACTGACGGTCCACGTGGTCCCTTCCCCAAAATTTCGACTTGCATATAATCTGCAGCCTCCTCGTCACCTCCATTTCTTCCCTCGGCTTTGTGCCATATTGTCGGGCCGGTCGAACCCCTCTATCATCGGTTCAACTTTCCTGGAAATCCCTCTTTCGTTTCTTTCTCTCGTTCATTCCTTACTTTGTTCGCATTAATCGATCTTGTTCTCAGTCTTCACGACCTCTATCATATTCCGTCCAATTACGAAACTCGACCCGGCCTCTCTATTGTTCTTTTTATCACTCGCTCACAGATTTTGGGGCCTTCTTGGGGTTACCGGATTTGTCTGGGACGGATACTCTTGTTCTCTCTACTTTTCGCTCCACGGTCTCCGGTAGCTCTACTTCTAGCCAAGCCTATCCGCTTCTTAGCTAAGCAGCTGCGGCTTGACTACCAGCATATACCATGATGAACCACGGGCTGCCTCAGATAGTCGACAGCAGACACTCGTTGACGGATGATATACGCAAGATTGATAGAGTACAGGTCGAGGAACTCACACGACTATGGAAGGGTAAGTCCTAGCAGCTGTCCTGCCCAAAAACTATACAAAGCAAGCACAACCACAGGGTATTGGGACCACATCTTTCTTTCCTAAACCGACAATCATTTCCCATGGATCTGGACGATTCCGACTCTCCCGAACCGAGCCGAGCCGATCCGACAAGACATATCTGGACTGGACTCTAAGGATTGAAGATGCTGGGACCTTGCTTCTAAACCTGCTCTGTTGCAACCCTTCCGAAGTTGCAATGACAATGTGATACTGATACGAATCGGGATGGATAATAGTGTATACGACAAACAAAAATATCATCGCCACTGGCCAACGCCTAGAGAACCTCTTCTGGCGGATATGGGGCTCTACGCGGATCCAGGAGAATATTTCTGGAAATACTGTTGCAAGGATATTCTTGATGATAGACCAAGGTGAAGCAGCCATCGCGAACAATGCTTATAGAATCCCACCGCAGTCCGAATACATCATGAAGCAGATTCCGATTGATAAATCCGTGCCACCTACTCCGCCGCCAAGTCCGTATACGAGAATTTCACCGTCCAATAACGTCCTCTACCAGCCATCTCAGACAGCTCTCAGCGCTTCCTTGTTGCAGGCGTACCCGAATACTCCGCCATCTCCAGCAATGCCGCCAAAAGTTCCGCCGCCGTCCCCCGCTGTCCTCTCAGAGACACCAGTTCGACCGTCATTGACCAGGATCCACCAGTCATACCCGTTAACAACCAACGACACTCATGTTCAGATAGGTCGCGAGATGGCATCATCGAAAGCAGTAAACGTTTCAACGAACCGCCGAAGACACCCCAAGGGAATTCTACGGACGAGCAAACATGATAGGAAGAAAAGACCTATATTTTCGACTGCTAGTCGAAATACATCTTACTCTTCAAATGCTACAGTATCGAGTGGGGTATCCTCACCAGTTACATCCCTGACGGAAATGACGAACCTTCCGGATGCAGCTTCACAAAGTGGGAAGGAAACTGACCATAGTTTGACAAGTGCGCGGTCTGGGGAGAGTTCAAGAAAATCCAGCGAGGCCGGTTCGACTAACGGTAAGGAAGATTGGCTAGTGGACCCCGATTTTAGAGGGAAGTATATCGAACGACGAAAGAAGGATCGACTTTTAGCTATTGCGGGAAACCCTATCGTTAAAGGGCCCTTAAAGACAAGCGCGACTATTGCCACGGCTTCCATGACAGCGATGGCAATACCTAGGACAAAACGAGGACGAGGTAGGAGCATCCTCGTAGTAGACTCGGTCGCCCCGCTCAAGTCCGCCGACGACGAGGACGAAGTTGGTCCGGCTGTTCCTGTGGTTGAGAGCGTCTTTGCACCTACCTCTGAGATCCTCCCTGGAATAGTTGAAAAGGAAGCCTTTGAAAGGCCGTTATTCCAGAGAACCAAGTCACAACTGTCCCTGATGATCGAGCAAGCGAAACGAACCCCTGATGGAGCTTTATCAACCCAAACGAATGCTATGTCAACCTTGACATCTCAAATAGTTAGTCCACCTCCAGAAAGCATACCCGAGGAAAATGTTCAACCGGATGATGGATTCGAGGACGCGTCGGAAGACGAAGGCCTTGAAATGAAACCAAAGCCAACTTCTAAAAAAACTACAAAACCGTCTCGTCGACCAAAAATGCGCACCAGAAAATCACAGTAACGCGTGGCACCGCCACTTACTCTCTAAGCGTCTGATACTATAAACAGACCAGATATACCTTAATTTTGCAGCTAAAAGTATCAAAAAGCTTCATGTAACTCCATGTTGGGAGTCAATTTATACAAAAAGTTTGTAGGAGAGGGGAAATTGAGCAGACACGGAAAATATGGTTAGAGAAAACCAAAAGAGGGGCAGAAAAGTTTTCGCATAATCGGATGCACCTTGAATGCATTTTCTGGCGTTGGAAGTGAACGGAAGTACATTTATCATTCTGAGGGGTGGCCAAATCTCCTTCCTTGACACCGGCTGTTATGGTCTTTAACGGGTAGTATTTTTCTCTATCTTCTTACCTTTCTAGCTATTTGTGATATTCTTCACTTTCTACCTTTTTTTCTTTTACAATCTTAGGCTCCTTTGGCCGTACCAGACTTCTACACCGTTATGGCAGTTCTTCCAATGCTGTCTTTGGTTACCAGTTAAAGCTCTATAGCCATTCACGATCCTTCATATCTATATCGTCGTCACTTTGTAGCAAGGACAGATTTGTCAAGCATGCGAATGTTGTCGGACTAGTCTAATATTCGCGCGCACCTTGGCTGTCCATGCAGAATCCTTTGACGTTGATAGTTTTTTTGTACCCCGAATTTTTGTTTATCGATTCTGGCCACTTACCTACCTTTTTTCTCTGTTAATAGTACGAATTTGATACCACGGGAATTCAGGATTTAATCGTAGCCATATTCTTCGAGTGGATGCCATAAGCTTTTATCTCAGGATGTCGCCTCTTTTTCTACATTTAAGCACTTGAATATTATCTTGTCAATAGCTTTGCAAAGAGCCAAAATATGTAATACTAATGTGCTGTTGGAAATGCTGCTCCCATGGCTACGGCAAAGTAGTCGTCGCCGGTACAAAATCGTAATCTACTCTCTTCCATATGCGGTAACTCCACTCTTGTTATTAGCTCTTGATAGTCTCTCAGAATGACACGGCATGCACACCGTGGCACCGGCCAGAAGCAACGTGATCCAGTATGCCAGCGGTTAACCTGTCACTATTGGCTTCCCTAACCTTGGGTTGATCGATGGAAGCCTCCTTCTCATCAGCTTCGGTGAAGATATTCGTCACACTCAAACTTCCGCTCCAAAACGTACCATAGTTGCATTATAACTTCATATTCCTCGATGAGTCGCCGTTGCCATCATCAAAATACTCATTCTTACCCATGAATCGAGTTCGATCACCCTGAGTTAGAAAGCGTCGAACTCAGCTCAGAGAACTGAAGAATGATTCCTACAAATATGCAATGTTGGTTTCGATAGGCGTGGGAACAAGCCGGGCGCTCAAATTTCTCTTCCCGTGATCAAATTTGGACTTCAACAGAGATCCAATTCGGAAACCCCAAGACTAGAAAGTGTTATTGAGAACCTTGTGGTGAACGATAGTGCCGTGGGAAGTCTAGAGGCACTAAAGGTGCATAGTATATGACTCCAGCATGATTACCCTGTGAGCATTGTCAATAACAGAGGATTCATAACTCAAACTATGGATTCTGTCGAGTATTTTATTCCTTATCCACAGGCCGCTCAATCGGATTTGCTGGCGTTAAATAAACTACACGCTTTAGGGAAGTTCTTTCCCAGTGCTCTGGGAAACTACTTTTATCGTCGGTATCGAAGATACCTTGTAAAACGTAAAACTCCCAAGGTTTGCTAGGGTTGGTGGTATCTCTCTATATGGAATGACGAGACTACATCCTAATACACAGGCCTTCAGGCATTTAAAGGGGGTGAGACCATCCCACCTTTCTTTCCCATAGTATAAAGGGCCGTCAATGAGGGGTACCTCGCAGGGCGAGCCAGAGAAAGTATCGAAGAGTGGCCGACTAGGCTGGTTTTGTTGAAGGATTTGCGTCTTTTAGGCCTAAAATATTAATTAGTACAGTTGCTGCCCTTAGAATATCTCGGTTGCTGTTAAAGTTCGAAAGAGGAAGTATTAATTATATTGATTTAAGGTGGCAAAAGGAAAGACCCGAATGTGTATCAACTGATCAATGGTACCGGATTATGTCGCACTCCAAATTAAATGGTGAGAACTACCGGTACGCCTCGACCAACGTGCATAAATCTCTTATTAAGTACGTCTCTAATTTCACGAACCTCAAAATAAGGTTTTAAGGTTTTGCTAGCACCCAAGCCACGGGAGATTACCGAGTGGATCATGCTTGACGGGTGTGGCAGCCAAGTCTGGGGTTTAAATAGCTACATCTAGATCTGTCAACATTCTTACTCCATCGATGCTTGATATGTAGAACTGGATAGGCAGGTTACCCGAGATGGCACCCGCTACGAGACTAGCACGAGTACCCGAGTCATTGAAATCGGTATTGCAGTATTTGAGGTGTATATATTTATGTACATCCAGACATTCGACTCGATGGCGTAAAAATATTTATTCTCATTGCTCGATTTGAATTCCCGGGGAACTTCAAAAATAGCACCCCAAAAGGAAGAGTCCTCGGGGCGCCGACGGATGACATGGTATACATCTACTCATGCAGGAAATAGATAGACTCCATAGCCCCACAATTAGGCATTTAGATATCCACGGATCTAGGGCTGCTGTTATGTTACCCCGTCTGAGCGATTTATGCAAGACGCAGGAAATGTGCGACACTAGTCATCGATGCTTGCAATTACGGCTAAATAATTATATGGGGTAGACTATCCGTCTTCGTGGGATGAGATGCATTCATCGTCTTGTATTTCCCGCCAGGTGCATGTGTGTTATGTAGTTGAATGTGAACCGAGGTCGCGAGGATGCGGAGAAACCTTCAGCGTTTCCCTGTCCTTCTACTAATCGATAATGTGGAGAAAAGCATATCGAGACCCTGACGAGTGGAGCAGCTGATTTCAGAAATTTCAGACGGGAGGAAGGAAGGAAGTAAGGCGGTCCGGCTTTGACGGCAATGTATTAATAGAAATAATCATTCCGAGATGTGGAGAATTCACAGGACCATCGTGAGGGGTTTCTGTTGGGTTTTACAGAAGAGGCTGGTAAGGCAAGATGTGATATCGTATTTCGACGACGTCTTATTGCGTTGTGAACTGTTTGGGAAGAACATCCTTGTCAGAAAAAGTGTTAACGGACAAGCCCCCACGCTCGTGATACCAGCCCACAGATTTCACCTGAAGACTTAAGACTCCACACATGCTGATCGAGTATTGAGACGATACTCCTAGCTTAGTAACTGCCTACAGTGTAGTGCCTGTTTGGAGCTCAGACGATGGTCGGGGACAGCTTCGAGGGCATTACGGCCGGGGTGTGGACATCAATCTGCACAGGTTCCCATGCATATAGCGCCGTGGCCCGGTAGCCTGTGTCGGTTCATATTCAGGGTGCCCGGGCTAGGACCCTAATTGTGCTGTTTAGACCTGGGTTTTATTTGATTGAAAGTTTATTATATGCAGGTGAAGTCACAATGATACTATACGTTCACGAAATCAGCTATGGGGTAATAATATCTCCTCCAATGGTCTACAGCAGGCGGATTGGACGATCATTTGCGATGTGTCTTCAGACGAAAATAACGTTGTGTGGGCACGTTTCTCGCACTATTCCCTGTCTTACAAATGCAAATACCAGGTTACCCGCATTGTTTTGAGCATCATACCCTTATCTCACAGTGACGATGGCGGGGGCATGAAACTCCCTGATTGTCGGCTGCTTGCTCGCTACCATTTTCGACCATTGAAACTATGACATGAGAAACACTACCCTGCATCGGGAGCATGTAGATCCCATAAAAAATCCCTTGCGGTGATATAAGGAAATTCTAAAATAAATCAAGTGCAGGGAAACACTAGAAAGATACCCACTACCCGTAGATGCCACGACACTATCGTGACAATTAATAGAACTTCGTCACCAAGAAAAACCGGGAAATAGAAGGGTGGGAGTTGCGAGGTAGGGGTTCTGCGTCCGAGCAAGGGTGGGCTTAGCTTGGCAGCGGGTCGAGGCACGCGGTGCCAAATATATGATACGATGATGACATTGTGCATCTGGGTAGTTCTTTCGACGAACAAACAGAGAAATACTAGGAGGTGCCGGAAAATATAGTTAGCCTATTATTGGTTTTTGTCTACGAAATATATAAGAGAATCTTTATTCTGCATGGTTATGTCATTGCGACAGAAATGGCCTATAGACGCTGTGGAAGCCCGCACCATGTTTGGTTTGCTCGAATTAGAGTCTAGCTGCATTGAACCGCCGTTCGGGGCACATTTTAACGATTAGCTCTTTTCTTCCTGATCCATGAGAGGAGGGCCTTGGCGAGGTGTGGTGGAGACCTCCCATTACGCAGTGTGTAACTTGAGGCGATAATTAATTTCAGGGAGAGCTTGGTGATCTACTCTGATATCTACTCGAAATGGTAGCTTCCTTGCTAGCAGATTCTCTGTGCTACCATTGGCAACTAAGATGATGGATCAATGCTTTGCTGACCCAATTAATCACGACGGGAGATCTTCCCTAGGTAATCATTAATATCTTCGTTGGAAGTCTATTAACCCGCGTGCCCGATAACATCCTTATCCGATATATCGATAGCTGAGCATCGACGTATTTGCTCGGAATCCTATATCAATAGTGTAGAAACCCTGCCTGCATTCGCTTGCGCACTTGCATTGACGAAATTCATGCGAACAACAGATTTATCACCATGCCTTCTCTCTTTGAAGACATACATCGAGATTTTCTAATGGCGCTTAGGGCAGCTGAACAGCACGTAATTTATTCTTATTCAATATTTGTTAGGTTTTTTTTTTTTTTTTTTGTTTTATTTTTCCATTCCTTCCCCAAACAAATCAGTGCGCCTTCTATACCAGTACTCTTAAAGTCTGGTCATCATCCGAAATCCAGAATCCTGTTAACCTGCAGCTGGATCATGGAGTTATCGATAATATGGCGCGGGAGTTGTCCCATCTGCAAGCGCAACCTGCGGGATGAAATCAGCATTTACCTGCATACGGCATTCAAGGTCCTGAATAAACCAGCCAATGTAGCTCGACCTCCACGGCGCTGTTCCCAAAACTGTCAACAGACCAAGGCCTATATTAGGCTGGCTTGGGGGAAACATGCGCACGGGTTTTATCGAGACATTCTGGGCTTTCTTGTTGTGCCTGCCCGCCCGCAAGCCAAATAAAGTGAGGCGTTCGGATTTCTAAATCGCATCGGTCCTGCAATCTTGCCTTCGCGCGGGTTTGATTATTTTTCCCTGTTTGCGGCAGGACGTTATTTTAAGGCACCCGATATCGAGAATGGCATAGAACGAGGCGGCAGAAGCCGTTGTTATACCATTCTTGCCGAAGATGCTGTGCTCCTTCTAGTAATTAGACGTCCCTTGGGTACCTGTCTGCAGGAGGAGGAGGAGTACAGGCAGCTAAACCGCATCTTTGGAATGTTCACTCCGGGGATTTTGGACAACTTGGTTGGACGTATGCAGACTTTTGGGGTTTCGATGAGTGGAAGCTAAGCCAAGACGCTATCAGCTCACAACGGCACCCAGGATTGACAGCATACGGATTCTGCATCCCCTCAATTAAATTGTGCATGGTGGTCGTGCTGCTCAATAGGAAATACAGGTGATCACAAGATTGACCGCGCAGTTGATTGAAGTCGGCAACAGCGTGCGGAAGTTAACCAAAATATGATAGAAATCTTTCTATAGCAGTCACCTGTTATTACTCGTTCCCTTACGAGAAAACGACCCAAATGGCTTGCATAAAGTTACAGGTCGGGCTGCAAAAGACGGAACATGCATCTTTTCCTTATCCGAGTGAAGCGAAGAGGCAAGGCTTCTGTTAATATTTGACTGGCCGTTCACAATCGTTCTGCTCGGCTGCGAACCCCTCAAAATGTTAAAATGGGCCGGATTCAGCACCACCCGAAAGCTGAAGTAACCACAGCAGTCGAGGCTCCTCTCTATCGTACGACACTCGGCCTCAAGACTGGGCCTGGGCTCAGCGATTCTTCCATCTTAGCCGATCGTTGCTACTCCGAGAACCTTCGGGAAAAGCCAACGCATTAGTGGCAAATGAGATTCGAGGTCTGCAAACATTGAGGTTCTGACCTTCGGCTTTTTTAATTTTTTGGTGCGCTAAGTGTGGTTAAACCACCACCCGCAAGGACCACCTAGTAGCTAATCGAGAAATCGCCTTATGCACGAAATACATACGGCTCAACATACTTACGATCATCCTGCTCGCCCTGTTGACTTTGCGGGTTCAATGCCCACGGCTTCGGTACTGGAACTCTACATCTTGGCCCCTTTATACCCACGAAGAATGCGGCATTTACATGTACGTTTGGCTCCTGCGCGTGGAGCGGTATGGGAACGGTGAATTGATCTTGCATTTAAGGTGTCTTGAGGGGTTGCAACTTATACACAATACTATCTTGAAAAACCAACTGATATGCAATATATTGGGGGGTTGCAGAAAAACTTAAATGGTTAGCGGAGGTTGGCAGCCAATGATTTTAGAGACACCGATTTTCCATAAACCACATGGAAATATTCGTGATTTCTCACTTAGCTCGCTTGGATTTCATGCCTCCGTACTACTGTTTGCCGAGACCTGACGGGTATGGTGGGTAGTAGTATATTGGTTACGTAGACGAACATGCGCATGAGATACGACACTTCGACTACGCTAAATAGGTTTGCAGTAGGCCGTGTATGTATATGGACAAATACCGTATACTGATAGTGCATTTAGTCAAGCAATTGCATTCACAGAGCTAAGAGTGGGGTCTTACTAAGAAAAGCGCTGGCTCGAGCTGCTCCTTTTTTGCTCTAATCCCATTTTCGCACCCCACAGACCTTGCGAGAAGAGCAAGCCATGGGTTTGTCTATCTGATACTGAAATACTTGGCCTCCACGCAGACAAGCATCTCTCTCCCAGGTTGCAGTACGTCACCAGCATTATTTCTGCCCCTGTCCAGGACCTATCACGGGACCACACTCCCTCAACCCCGGGACGACATTGAAAGGTCTACGCCTGCGTGTTGCAGGTGGGAGCAGTCCTTCGATATTTGAAAACGGTGATTCGTCAATATCTGAATTCGCCAGAGAAA
>JAJTTS010000004.1:2665404-2864096 GCA_036971165.1 Arthrobotrys iridis
AAAAAGGAAGAAGTCATCGACGCACAAAACGAGAGCTGAGTCTTACAGTTACAACGAATGCGGCTTTGAGTAGGCTGCCATCACCGAGGCCTCCGCCCTATTCGCTGGCATGTGGTCGAGATGGCGGTCAAGCTCTCCCCACCTTTCAAAGCCTTGCTCCTTCGTAATGTAGAGCGCGCTCCACGCGAAAAATGACTGGCTAGGCCTAATGAGTTTTTGCGTCATTGCCAACCCCGAAAGAGAACCTTAGTAAGGAGCACATATGCCAGTGGTGAGGCTTTTAGTAAGGAGAGACTCGGATGTCAAGATGCGAGATGAGATTGGAGGGAGCAATGCATTTCAGAGGCGATCCCCCTCTCCTCGTCCCGCCGCAGTTAGCAGCCTGACAGCAGAACACAGAGCAGAGGATCCTGCAGGCTTTATCGACTGGTTGGCTGTTCATGCATCTCCCGCTATTTTCTGTGATTCTTGTGCGAGGATGGCGTATGCATTTCTTATTTGGCGTGCGTAGTAATAGTTGTGCAGTATAGCCTGCAGGTTGGAATCAACCAACACGAACATCAGATGATTTTTTTTTTCCCCAGTTAGTGCTCCCAAAATGGGTTTTCTGTGGCCAAAGATGGATTGGCTATAGAGTGCCAACATGGTAGGCGCTTCGCACAAGCAGCTTCCTTGGTCTCTTTTAGTTTCGAGAATATATTGAGTTAATACAGGAACAACAGAAACTGTCCCCATAGAGCTAACGTGTTTGGTGGGCGGTTGGTGGGGTCTTGAGGGGCTAGGAATAACGTTGAATCCCTTTCCTCTCTCAAGATTCGAAGGTCCGTTCTCGCAAGAAAAAGTCGAAGAGCTCTGAGCTTTTCGTTCAATATCTTCAATTGTTCCCCTTTCTCGAACGGATGGAAGAATTCGGTAAGCGTCCGGGGGCTTGACCTCAACTTCAAACGCCGGACTGACCGTATCCTAGCACGAGGGCGGGCGCACTCGGAGGGATACAAATTTCTTCGACGAGCTCGGGTGGCAAATAAGGATGTCAAAAAAAAAAAAAAAAACCGTTCCTGACTTAGCGGCCAGTGAGGTTCTTACAATTTACTTTGGAAAAAATTTTTTGGTTTGTATAAGGATAATGTTTGTTATTTGAATCTCCAATAATGTTCTGGGAATATATGCGAAGAATAGAAGGGGATTTCGTCTAAAGAGATTATTGTACAGGATTAGAAACTTTAAGAAACGCATTGCATGAGAATAATATCGAGAATTGAAAACGAGCCAAAATTTGCAACAAGAAGTACATATGTTATTGGGAATGGGCCAAATGTTGATGTACGCCTGGAAATGGATATCAAGAGGGGGGTGGGAAAGAGTCTGATAGATGTTGAGAGAAATCTCCCAGAGAATCCTCCCGCAAGCAAAGTTCCAACGCCGGTGTAATGGATTTTTAATCAAACAAAAACTCGCTCAATGAACCTTTCCAAGAATATACAAGACGCAAGGAAATAATGTAAAAGTTCGAGGGATATCGATAGTCGTCAAAGTCATGATGGTACAATGAATATTCGGGGATGAATGGAACTGCGACCGAGCGTCGAGGAGAATTGTCGCAGAAGAATTGAAGGATGGTTGGACTCGGATAGCGTTGCGTGGGAGCTGCAGCCTGGCTAGCTCGGGCGAGCTATCGACGACTTCTAGCAAATGGAAGTGTAGGAGGCATTGCGCCTCTACCGAGTGTTGGAGCTCTGCATCTGGAGCGCAGATAGGTCGATCTTTGGCGCAGAGAATTCTCGAGGTCCAGAGAATACTGAGACGGGTCTTCTGAGATTGAGCTGCAGACAGTCTCCGCATCTGCCTCCAAGAACGTTGCAACGGCCGCGGCAGCCTCGAGATTGGTTGACGCAGGAGTACATTTTGGATAGATGGAAAAGATGATTGTTTTCGAAAAAGTGTTTTTTTGTGTAGATAGAACTTTGTCGTTCGTTATTTAGTTGCTAAGTGTGCTTATATCGCGATTCGCAATCGATATATGAGGAAGTTCTTTCGATGGTGGGGCTTCGTAGTAGTGGAAAGTCGCAATATATAAATGGTCCGATGCTTAAGTGTAGTGGCACAGATCCTCTTTAAAGGGATTGAAGATTAATAGAATTGGTTTGTAATGTTGGTATTTTGGATAATCTGATACTGGTCGTCTGAAGAATATAAGTTGGATCAGGAGGGCGGAGAGGATGTCTATATATCCTTTTCCAGAGGACCAGGCGGTTGACTCCGGCAATGGAGGGGGTTTGCTAGCAAGTTAGGCCAAAACCAAGGCAAGAACTAAATTCCAGGCTTTCATGGCGAAAAGCGAAATGGGGCGATGATGGATGACTGCGTCAAAAGTGACTGGGGTCGATGGGCCAGTCCGGACAAGTCCCAACGTCCCCAGGGCCGTGTCCCCGCCGGTGCATTTAGCTCCCCGGGAGGAAGCCTGCTTCGCCTTTTTTTTCTTTTTCTTTCCTTCCTCTTTCCTTCTTTCTTTCTTCCTCACCTTTCTTTCCCCTTCCTAACCGCACAAAGTTTTAAACGAGAAATTAGTCTTGCCTGTGGGGCTTGGTGATGCTCTTTCTGTCTGTCGCATAGCGTGGGCCCGCGGGCCTTCGCTGGGTCGGTCCTCGGGGGTACTCGCAGAGGTCACTACCTCGGACGGAGTCGACAGTACAATACTTAGGTCATCTTTTGCTCTGTTTAGACAACTTAGCTTACCTCACCCGCATCCGCCTGCTTCCTGCGAATGGTAAAAAAAAGACATGCAGTTGAGATGGTGCACCGGTGACCTGGAGCAGCGATTGTGCAGAGGAAATCCGTCCAGCCGAGTTGACCTGACTAAAAATTACAACCGCAGGAAAATCAACCCATGGCTTCTGAGTCCCGCCCAAAAAAGCTATATGATATTATTATTGCAGCTATGGCCAGGTAAAGCGAGCTGCTGATAGACGGAAAATGCAAGCCATGACCTGGCCCAGCGCGCTGCCATTGTCAGTGAAGCGGACTGCTATTTTTTGTCACTTTCTTGGGCTAGCCGGTCCTCTGATATCGTATTCTTAGCTACCTCCTCTCAACTTCAATACGGTTTGTAGTCCTTGTCTTTCCGATCCCGTGCATGAAACCTCTCACCGAATCAAGGAAAACGAGCATCAGGGTCAAAGGCAGGAGATTTCTGAATAACATCAACTACAGGAATCTCGAAAGAAAGTGCCCAGTTTCTATTTTAGTTTTCCAGTGCGTCGCAAAGCTTGCTCGTTCCCAGATATTTTTTTTTTTGACGGAAAAAAGTAAAGTGATTGAATAATGCCGAATACATACTTCTTTACTTACTTACGTAGCTGCATAATTGCGAAGATACCTTGCGGGTTGAATTAGCCCTCGTGGCATCCTCATCCTCATCCTCATCCGCATCATCAACCTCACTCATTATTCTCATTTTCGTCTTTGGGAGGTGTGGCTTTTTCTGTTGTCACGTTGACCTTGTGATATGTATGGGCTGGCATTTTATTTCCTCGGCATGCCGGTGATACTTTGCGAATGGGGAGAGCTGCTAGTAACAGTGCAACCTACCCATGCGACTTTAAAAAAAAAAAAAAAAAAAAAAAAAAAAAAAAGGTTCATGCCTAAGACCGCCGACCCGAGCCACAGGCCAGCTTAGTTAGCTGACAGGCCCGTCTTTCTTTTTGCACAGCCAGCTGGTTGACTTTCCAACCGCGTCCGCAATCACATATCCCCGACGGTGTATCCGTAGCTGGTTACTCGCTGTCGGATGCACAAACGGGCATTTTATCCCTCACCCAGCCCAACTTTCAAACACCGCTGCTCAAATTTGAACCCCGATTGAGTATCTGCCATTGTCTGCCTATATGCTTCAGGTCATTCGGGCCAATATAGATTTTCAATCCTGCATAAAGAAAACTATATTGCACCACGATGCGACAGAACCCTTTTGCAATATTAATTAAACAGAGCAGCTCGGAACCACGAACGGCTATCTTTGCCATTGAAGCCGGAAGATGATTGGGCTGCTATTCGTTTGTTCCCTAGCTCTCTGAGGATTTTTAACTTGCAGTTTGCATATGGAGCCTTGTGAATACTGGAGGTTACTTTCGGGTTTCGATATGATTTGATAACCCTTACGACGTGAAGAATCACAAAACGTTAACGTGGAGCTCGAACTGCCTTACGAGATGGTGTGATATCGTATATCCTCGACAGAGGAATGGGACATCGCCCCAGACTAGTCAGCAAAATTTTTTTATTTTTTTTTTTTGCAATTACTTGCAGCGCTGATCCCTTCGCAAACGGAACAGATGGCAGCAGCCTTTTGCGATCCTGTCGTCCGTTCGGCAGAAGAGTGCAGATTTTGAGGGGTCAACCGCTTCTATTAAGCCATTGTTAAAGTTTGAAAGTATATCATCTATGAGTATTTTCGTGCATCTCAAATTTGCTGTAGGATCTGGAGAAAGCCGCGAAGGCCAACATTCTATTACAGCTCTCGGTATGTGTACCCCGGAGATACCCTTCCCAGGACACTGGAACCTTGGGGAATGAGAGACATAACACCCACGAGGTAGTTAACCCGCGGCAGCCACTCGCGATTGATTGGCATGTCGTACCTGGATCAGCATGTGTCATGTAGATTTTAGGACCTCGTACACCACGCATCGACGACAATCTTTTTAACATTCGAGTTTTCAGTCCTCGAAGGCTCTCCGGGGCAGGATCCAGAGACATGCCAGATCTTCACGGACGACAAAAGCTCCCACGCTTCAACGAATCAAAAAGGCTTGAGCGGCGACCGATCAAACCGTTTAGACAGCCCCGGCTCGTGTTACCAATTCAGATCCGCCTCTCTTCGATACAAACACGTTGACACCCCCCTCAATTGTCCCCTCAATATCAATAAAGGGTGTCGAAATGCATCTGAAGCGACTAAAAGACGGCATTGGAATGGAAGCTTTCTGGAAGATCTTAACACAAATCTGTTAATGCTTCGTCAGCTGCACCGACGGTCTGTGAATTAGCTTTCTTTCTCGGGACGGCGCCGTTAGGATCCAATGAAACGCCAACGTTGAGTCACCTTAGCTCGAACCAGCGACGCATGTTGGTATCCAGTTGGAGGGTTAGAGCCCGAGGCTGGTTAGTTGGGAGTTTAAGTTCGGAAAAGGTGAATGGACATAAGTATTAGGATGTTGGTATTCTTTGTGCTATTCAAAACGGTCTTCCACTCGTGCGAGGCAAGCAAAGCGCCTAGCTAGCTCAATGATTTTAGCTTCAAGATATCATACAACTGAAGAATCATGTGGCAACTGACAGGAGATCCCCGGTAACGACACGGAATTACCCTCAAGAACACTAATGCACGGACTGGTTAACGGTTGACATCGAATCGTCCGATCAGATCACAAAAATTTAAGAATTCCCGATCGATCTGAGAGAGGAGGAAAAAAAAAAAAAAAAAAAAAAAAAAGGTACATTGAGAGGTTTTCCTATTCGCTTTGCCGTGAATTATCCAACCAATCAGGGCAATTATGAATCTCGATCTGAGATTTTGACGTTATGGTGGAACTAGATTTTGACTTTTTTTTTTATTATCATTATTTTCTATTTTATTTTCCTAGGCTGTTGAAGGTGGTGCAATTGAAGACGCGGACTATGGACCCCCGCGCAACGTCCGATAGCTTCAAACCCAACTTTTTTTTAATTGGGAAGACATGTTATCTAGAGACATCGAGAGGTTGGGAACGCAATCGTTCGGAATAATATGTCTGCATGGTCGACGGTTTCGCTCTCTTTCCTCGTTCTGATCTAACTCGGCTTCAGATAGGGAGCCCGGGAGAGATAGAGAGAAAAAAAATCCCATTGTACGACATGTCTAAGTTCTGCCAGCAAAGCGTTCACATGACGGTTTTCTAAAAAATTTCCAAATTACTGGTGTTTTGTCGGATTGATAAGCTCAGGGAGCTGCAGTCGGCTTCTCTTCACCCCAGACGCTCAGCTAGAGCGACTCGCTGCAAAGAGCTCTCGTGAGTAACACCTGGACCGTAGGCCCGGTTCGGTTCACTGATACTCTCCAATCTCCCCGCTTTTTTCGTATAAAAAAAAAAGGTTGAGAATTAAAATATCATGCGGTGCATCGAAAGATCCTGGTCTGAACATTGAATCTAAATCTTACAGAGTCCCGCCATGATTCAAAGGGAATGGTTGCTGATAGATGCGATATCAGACTTACCCCTCATGATCCGAAAGTGTTTGTCGTGCAGATAAATTGTTGACAGGACGAATACTACCGGCATGAGCACAGCCAGAAGTGCCTAAACAAACGCCTGTAGGGTTTCAACGTGACCATCTTTTGATGGGTAAATATCAAATATCGCGAACGAACCAGCACACGAAGTAATATGCTTGATCAATGTAATGATGATTTGAAAGAAATTATTCATACCATTATTTTTGTGCACAGCCGAACATTTTCCTTACGGCGGAGGAGCGGGAATCACTGGGAATTTACACAGTGTGAAGGAATTGGCAGCTTCCTTAGGGCCATGCCAGTCTAGAACCTAAGCAGGCTGATGGCAAATGGCACGTGGACCTGAAAGGTCAAACGCAGGGTCCAAGTCAATCAGTAAAAACCTAGCCAAACCTCAGGCATACGACAGTACTGCAGCTCCATATATGCGACGGGTGCAGTAGCTAGATTTTGATTATTCTTGTCGCTGTGTCGCTTTGATATAGACTGAATCTTTAGAAAGAAATCACTTTTTTTTCTTTTTTTTTTTTTGAGACATAATCTCCTTATAGGAATCATAGTTTTATTTTTGGAGATAAATTTCTTTGTGTGAGAAACTTAAGGGGCATTCCCTCAAGCCTTGTTAAAAGTTGGTGGAAAACAGTAGATATTTAGACAGCGTGTATCAGGGAACAACTTACCCCAGCTGCAGCGTTGCCTCTCGCCGAGCCGTCGAGCTGTCTTATTCGTGCAACATATAACCAACTGACTCGTCGGCCTCCTTACCATCACTTACCACGGGGAGGTCGTATGTTGGTAAACAAGTCGACAATCTCGTCGACTTCCCGAGCCAATGCTCAATGGGCTCCCTGAATCACGGAGGTTGTCTCACAAAAAGACCCCGATTGGACGTCCGAATAGCTTCAAAAGGTTAAAGCGTCTTACCAGGTAAGAGAAAACCGTTTATTCCCACCAGCAAGCCATATCCCTCGCGCTGCCTGGCGAGAGCAATATCCGGCCTTTAAATCACATGCACAACGCCGTGCTAGCTTGCATTTTGGTTGCCGGACGGATACGGAAGATCTCCTAAATGTGTCGGCATCGCCTTCGGGGTTAGTTGACCCTGGTCGTCGTTTAGGGCTGTCGATATTCACATCGGTTCGACGTTTGCCGACACCGAAAGGGCTTTTAGGACAATCCAAAACATTGCAGTTCTTTTTTCACTATTTCAATTTCACCTGACCATGCTGGGATATACTCCGCATGACGAGAGTCAACGTGGCGTTTTCTCTAAAAGTAAAAATAAATATATCCCCGAAGACAATCTTCATTGGTCCCTTAGGGTCTATTTCGAGAAGCTCGAAGAGAAAGGATCGGATCCTATATTTCCCGATGTCGAGTATACGTCGGTCGTCAGGCCACTTTGGGAAACTCGGCCTTTGAGGCGTGGATGAAACCCGGGTACCTGATACAACCATGATATATGGTCGTTGACTGTGAGAAGCATGACTCTGGGGCGGAGAGTATGTGTATAGACTAGCCTAAGGTTTCCCTAGAGCAAGCGTAAGCTGGATCCAACGCCCTGGGTCCTGGGAATCTGACATTTCGCCTTGCCATGTGGTTTGACGATAGTAAAATTGGAGGGAAAACGTAGATTGATGTTAGCGTGAAACAGATCCAAGGAGAGCCGCTGACGCAAGCTCAGGTGTATGCCTCAGCTTGGATTCCGTTGAATATTGGATAGTGCCGTTTAGAATTGATCGATAGGGCTATTGGGGCTTTGAGATCACATTTCCTTCAGATGAAAAAGGCGTTTTGGCTAGTTAGTGCACGGCGATGACTTTCACGGCAGCTCCTTGCAAGATCTTCAGGGCAGCTTCAAGTAAGATTGAAGGCGACGAAGAGCCAGTTTCGAGTGCCGGATATGGCAAGAACTTGTAGATAGTCGATTTTCGGATAGATGAGCTATGCTGTGGTTTTGTCAGGGTCCAATAATCAAGATATCTGGGGAAGCCTGGTTGGATCTGTAACGTTTGTTCGGGTTACTGCTTTTGACAAGTGGAGCTTGAAGAACACCATGTCAAGTTAACAACCTCACGACACCACACTGCTTACCACTCGTAGACACGAAACATCATATCCCTCCTTACATTCCGGATCACTCCAATCGTCTTCTAATACCCACGGCTTCCTCCAGGGCCAGATCAGCTACCCGGACTCGCGGCAGTTTCAATTCAATTGATTCAATATGTCTCTGCCCGCCGTTGTCAAATCCGTTTTGTCAGGCGACACCCTTGTCCTCGTCCCCAAGGGCGCTCCTGAAGGCGATACAAAGGAACTGCTTCTGAGCCTGGCATTCGTCACCGCTCCCCGATTGAAGCGAGAAGGAGATGAGGTACGGGACCGACACTTTAATCACGCAGAACAAACTGGCTTCAGTTTCTCAATTGTGCTAAAGTATGAAGCTAACGTGTTATTCCCGGATCGGCGTGTGTAGCCATTCGCATTCAACAGCAGAGAGTTCCTTCGGAGGAACCTAGTCGGCCGTGAAATTCAATACAAGGTCTTGTACACCGTCCCAACGGGTAATCGCGAGTACGGTATTGCCGTTGTCCCCAATGGCCCGTCAATAGTCGAGTACGCTGTTGCCGAAGGATGGGTTAAAGTTCGCGACGATGCAGGTGCGTAACTGTTCAATATCATGCACATATCCGTGCCAAGGGCGGAACTGACGGCTGTGTGATCTTATGCAGGTAAACGTGAGGAACAGGCTGAGAATACGGATCTTGTGGAGAAGTTGAAGGCATTGGAGTCAAAAGCCAGATTGGAGTACAAAGGCCAATGGAGTCAGACGGATGATGGCCAGATTGCGATTAACAACGAAGCTCCGTCCGTCCCTAACGATTTCCTTCAGAAATGGAAGGGTCAACAGATTGAGGGTATGTCTTGAATAGAGCCGAAAAGTTTGAAGCAATAGTCAACTATCGAAGCGGCGGTGCTAAATCGATTGTTTTTAAATCTAGCTGTCGTCGAACGGGTCATAGCAGGAGACCGTGTCGCCGTCCGCCTGCTCTTGACTCCTAAGGAACATCAACAAATCGTTGTTCTCATCGCTGGTATCAAAGCCCCACAATCGAAGCGCCCCGATGCTCCTGCGGAGGAGTATGGCGAGGAGGCGAAGAATTTCGTTGAATCAAGGCTTTTGCAGAGGACAGTCAAAGTCGAGCTCGTCGGGCTTTCCCCACAGAACCAGTTTATTGGACATGTTGTCCATCCTAAAGGATCTATCGCCGAGTTCATTCTGGTGGACGGGTTAGCCAGATGCTTCGATCAGCATAGTAGCATGCTCGGAGCTGGTATGGCCAACCTTCGTGCTCAGGAAGCCAGGGCGAAAGAGAAGAGAATCAACATGTGGAAAGGAATTGTCGTCAAGGCCAAAACTACCACCGGGATTGACTGTGTCGTCTCGAGAGTTCAGTCTGCGGATACCATCTGGGTCCGAAACAAGGCTGGAGCGGAGAAAAAGATCAGTCTATCCAGTGTTAAAGCCCCACCAAGGCCTCCAGGCCATACCGATCCGAAGGTTCCCTCGCAATGGCAAGCAGAAGCCAAAGAGTTCCTTCGAAAGAAACTTATAGGCAAACATGTTCAAATCACCATTGACGGGAAGCGGCCGGCAACCGAGGGCTTCGAAGAACGTGAAATGGCAACTGTCACTCTTGCCGGTCAGAACATTGCACTGCCTCTGATTGAGAACGGTCTTGCAACTGTCATCCGACACCGGAGGGACGATGAGGACCGCTCTCCGATCTGGGATGCACTCCTAGCTGCCGAAGAGACTGCCATCAAGGAAGAAAAAGGAATGCACAATCCTAAGGCCCCTACTCTCAAGCCCATTGTCGATGCATCGGAATCCGAGCAAAAGGCAAAAACACATCTCTCTTTCTTGAGTCGGCAGCGACGAATCCCTGCAATCGTCGATTTTATCGCTTCCGGGTCTCGGTTCAAGCTATTGATTCCGAAAGAGAATGTCCGATTGACCTTTGTTCTTTCCGGTATTAGAGCGCCCCGCACCGCAAGGAACCCATCTGAGAAGTCCGAACCCTTCGGGCAAGAAGCTCTGGACTTCACGAGTAGACGTGCTCACCAGCGCGATGTCGAAATCGACGTCGAGGCAATTGACAAAGCCAATGGATTCATCGGTACCATGTATGTCAACAGAGAAAACTTGGCTAAGCTACTCGTTGAAGAAGGTCTGGCTACCGTCCATGCTTACTCCGCCGAGCAGAGTGGACATGGAAGCGAATTATTTGCTGCTGAGAAGGCCGCAAAGGAAGCAAGAAAGAACTTGTGGCAAAATTGGACTCCTCAAGATGATGAGGAAGATGCTGCAGAGGCTTCTACAAGCCTCGAGGATACTACAACAACATATACCAAGAAGCAAGACTATAAGGATGTCGTGGTTACTAATGTTGATGAGACCGGTAGAATGAAGGTCCAGCTCGTCGGATCTGGTAAGATAGACTATAATTGCTTCGTCGATCGTGTAATCCGCTAATGGATGCTTTCATAGGCACTGATCAACTCGAGAAAATGATGGCTGAGTTCAGGAACTTCCACTTGAACAAATCCAACGCTACTCCACTCAGTGGGCCACCAAAAGTTGGAGATATCGTCGCTGCCAAGTTCAGTGAAGACGGCGAGTTCTATCGTGCCAAAGTTCGCCGCGTCGACAGAGAATCCAAGAAGACCGACGTCTTGTACATCGACTATGGCAATTCTGAGACTGTTCCATTTACCTCTCTTCGCCCTTTGACACAGCAGCAATTCTCCACCACTAAGCTTAAGGCACAAGCTGTCGATGCAGTCCTCAGTTTCTGCCAATTTCCTGGTTCTGAGATGTATGCCAATGACGCCAAGAACTACCTTCTCGAGATTACCGGAAATCAACAGCTTGTTGGGAATGTTGACTACACTGAAAAGGACGGCACGATGTCCCTGACTTTGTTTAAGAACGAGTCAAAGTCTGCTGATGTAAGGCTTCCTGATTTCCAAACTCCGAGTCATAACTTGACTATCTTGATTTCTAATATGGGACCTTTCTAGGATAACATCAACTCCGCTATGATCGAGGAAGGCATGTGTATGGTTCCAAGGAAGCTCAAGCCGTGGGAGAAGGCGTACGCGGATAGATTTGAGGACCTCCGCAAGAGAGAACAAGAAGCTAAGGAGGGAAGGCGAGGTATTTGGGAGTATGGAGGTCAGTATATATGATAGATATTCCAAGCGCTTGAAGTAAGACTAACATGGCCTCTCTATAGACCTCACCGAAGATTAACCTCGAGCCACGAATAACATAAACCGCATACCGTATGATCATATTACGGCCTGAATAACTTGCAAATTTTTTTTAGTTGAATCTTGTATAAAAACTCTTTCACCTTTTGCATATTTTGATTGCCTCGGGCGTAATGCGTATCAATCGATTTCGCCTGGGGCAAAGAAAAAGTTACCAAAAGTTACAAAAGCATTATAACTACATTTCCTGTAGCATACTTGAAATATTCACTCGGGCAAATCATCCCGCCCCCGATTTTGCCTTCTCTTTCATCCGTTGAAATTACATGGTTTCTGCATCTGTGACTCCTTACCAGGGCCTTTTGGTGGATACGGTCTAGTTACGAGATTTCTTGTGAGTCGTGTTGCTTAACAAAGCGAGCCAAACGTCGGTGCAAAGATTCGCCGACATTCTTTTTCGGCAACCCCCGCCAAACACTCTTTTTTTTTGATTTCTAAGATTTTTTTGATTTTTCTTTTCTGGCAAAGCTTCAGCATTTCTTGATATAAAAACCCCCCAATAAAAAGTAAAATTTGTAAAGTCAACATCACAATTCAACCATCGATATCGTCACTGGGCCAGTCGCATTTACCTCCACTCTCTATCACTTTTTTTTACAATGGTTTCGCCGCGCCCACAGAACCCAGCCGGTTCAAATAACGACCTCGACCCCTCGTCCATAGACCAGCCCGACGAAGAACCATCGTTCATCAATAACAACGAAGCTCTGGAGGAAATCATCCCAGATGACGATCAGCCTATGGACGACCTGTCGGACGATGAAGGCGAAGAGAGCTCTACGGCATATAGAAACGCCGGCGCGGGCGAGTCAATAGAAATCGATCTGATAAACGATTCGGTTCGGCATTTCGACCAGCACACGGATTCTATCTACTCGATCGCTCTGAATCCTAGGTTACCTGGAATTGTAGCTACAGGGGGCGGCGACGACATCGCATATATCTGGTCTTCGGATCCCTTACCCGGGCAAACATCGCAGCGAGGACAGGAGCGGGAGTCGCAGAAGGTTATTTTTAAATCGGAAGGTCACGGAGATTCAGTCACTTCGGTCGTTTTCACCGCCTCCGGTGAATTCTTAGTATCCGCGGCCATGAACGGCAAGGTCACCGTTACCCGATGTATCAACGTTGCAAATCCTACAGAGTCAAGCTCATGGGCAAAGATAGCGGAGGTTCAGGAGGTTGAGGAGATCACATGGCTGATCGCACACCCCACGGATAACGTTTTCGCATTAGGAGCCAGCGACGGATCAGTTTGGATATACGAAATCGACGCCAGCTCGCCCGGCTCGGAATTGTTCGTTAAACAGGCATTTTATAACCATACAGCGTCGTGCACCGCTGGTACCTTTGCGAAGAACGGGCAGTTAATTGCAACTGTTTCTGAGGATTCGAATCTGTTCGTGCATAATGTGGAAACCGGCGAGGTATTCGCAAGCTTTGGGTCTGAGGATGCAAGGTTCAATGTCGATGGCGGGCTTTACGCTGTCGCTGCGAATCCTGCGGGAACGGTGATTGTTGTCGGCGGGTCAACGGGTGAATGTAAGGTTATTGCACTGCCGACGGCGGGTACACAGACCGGCGGGAGAAGCGCAGGTGCGAGAAGGGGTGGCAGCGCAACCGCGGGAACTCAAAATGCACAGATTCTAGCAACTCTGTCGACACAAAGCGATTCGATCGAGTCACTAGCTTTCTCACCAAGCTTACCTTTGTTAGCCTCTGCGTCGGTGGATGGATCTATTGTGCTGTATGATACGCAGAGGTGGGCGGTTAGGAGAACCATCAGCGGCCACGAGGATTCGGTTGTAAAAGTGCTATTTGAGGAAGGTCAGAGGGGGTGGCTGTTGACGAGCTGTTCAGTCGACAGGACGGTGAGGCGTTGGGACTGCAGGAGCGGAGAAGAGAAGTTTAAGTGGCAGGGACATTCAGATGGGATCTTGGGGTTTGTGGTCGATGCGAACGGCAGGGTTATTACAGCTGGTGACGAGTGAGTGTCCTCTTCCCTTGATGTTCTATCCTTGATTGATTGATTGATTGATATACTAATACTGGTTCAGTCACGTTGCTTTAGTATTTGAGGAGAGTGCTGCGGCGCCGACTGTCGCAAGCTCCACAGGTCGGCCGTGAGTGGCTATGTGAGTGTTTGGAGGGCTATTCATGTCTTTAGCATTTACTTGGGCGTTCGAGCTATATAGAAGCGGTGGAAAACATAGGCGATCAATTAAAAGTACTCAAGTTTTGTTCACAAAAGATTTCGATAAGCTTAAGACTTTGTCCCTGACGAGCCTGCAGGAATGGCTGGATCCGGGCGGTCCGGCCGGCCAGGTGCGACAGTTCGGTATATTCCGTCTGAAGTATGTGATTGTGTGTATCGGTCCGATCCTTAGACCGATCAAAATGGCACCTTGCATCGGCCCTGATTGGTGATATCTCTAACGTTGTGTATTTCATATGTGGCCCAACTCGTCCATGGCGCGATGGTGGCTTGCGCCTCAGTCCTCAAAGGGCAGATATCTAGATCTAGATCTTGATTTGATCGCCCTTGCCTTTTAAATCCATTCCCGAGATATATCGTTCTGCAAAAAAAAAAAAAAAAAGTGGTCAAATTTGAGGCCCCAAAGGAGTGAATACGACAAGCCCGAGGTTTATATGGAATCTCGCGGACAAGTTCGGCCGAGCTCGAGCCCATCTCTGGTGTTTGGTGCCACATTTTAGCGCTGTGACTAAGCTCACGGAAGCTTAAGGCCGGTAAAATTATAAAGTTTTCTGACGGGCAGCTAGATCTAGAACTACCGTTTCCAGCTGGCTGGATCGGAGATAATAGTCGCACAAAATAGAAGATTCAAGTCCCAGCAAAAAAAATCTAAATCTAAATCTAATTCTAATTCTATCTTAATCCTAATCCTAATTCTAATTCTAAAATGGACAGCCATAGTTCGAGACCTGAGGCTGAAGTGATACTGGTCTGGATGCACACGGTTTCTACATAGATCAGATGCATACGCTGTCTCATCGAAATTCCTTGATCCCCAAGAATATCGAGATCTGGAAATTATCCATATTAGGATGTCCAACGTGTCAGCGCGCGTGCAGGAGAAATTCCTCGATCTGGATAGCAGCCCAAGATATAAATGATATCACCTTCTGCAGGGGTTCGGTTCAATCGGCTGAAAAGAGGGCCTGTTCAGAAGTTTGCTGACAAAAAACATCCGCGAGTTCGACAGAACTTCAAACGTTTGAGCATACAAACTGCATTGATTCTGCACTGCGCTGCTCACCCGGCCGCAATTAGCTAATTTGTCGGATTAAAGACTCATGCAGAGGGGGCCCGTCATAAAGCAAAAGCTACTGTGGTCTTCCGGTAGAAGTACACGGCTACCAATGTCTTTTTGAATTCTCCCCGCCGTTGACGCTTCTAAATGCTGACTGAAGTTTACCGCCAGATCGGCTTTTCGAGTAGGGAAAAACAAAAAAACTCACGTGGAGAACTTGTTCCACCCAATTACCCAGACGGCTGAACCTTCTTTTCCTTCTCGTTACCCCACAGCTTGGGAGCGAGATTGCGTTAGCATTTAACGCTATATCGGCCGGTCTTGGTACTCGTCTTGGGAGTTGGGTGGAGTGGAGAAGCTACCCATGCATCTGGTATGGACCGATATATTGTTTCGTCTCGATACAATCCACGAGACGAAAGATAATATAGTTATGGCATCAGCGTCCCACTTCTTCTCTAGAGAGTAGCTGGGCCTCACTGCCTTCGGCCGTACATACAGTTTGCCGCCGTAAAGATGGCCGTCTGGGCATGATAGCGAGTAAGTACCCCTGCTGCAGCCACCCCGGCCAGCATGCATTCCCAGATTGGGGGATAGGAAACTCAGACGCCCCCAGACTAACGCTTCTTCCTTCGAGTGTCTTTTTTTTTTTTCCTTTGCCTGATGTCTAGGGTGAAGCGAGACATGGTGGAGAAGGCAGGCGGCTCCCCCGTCCTTACAACCTAAGTAGGGATCAAGAGTAAAGCCGATGGGGTAGTCCGTATTTTCCACTTGAAGCCATCGCTGCCCCCGAAGCCGAGGGAAGAATTGATTCAGAAGGGTTGGAATGGTTTTAAAGGATGGCATTTATATATCCGCAGTTGGCCGCACCCTGTAGGACCTTGGAACGACGAGTGTTCCATTTCCTCTACTCGTTATCAGTCTCCTGGGAGTATTTGGTGTCGTCGCACAGAGTTTAGGTGAGAATTTCGTATGCCTTCCAGTTGATAAGGGCGGACAGTTTGCCTGGCGGTGGACCTATAGGAGCTATAGGCTTTTTGGACTTTGTCTTTTGGGTGCATTGAAGTTGGCATCCAACAGCACTGGGCGGTTCACTGGCCCATGTCTCAACGGAATTTATATGCATTCGTCTGTAGAAACGTCGCACGGCAGCGGACGCAGGTAGTTAACTAAAATACTCGGGACCTCATTACTAATCGAATTTCTTCTCCTCTTCCAGAGCATCTTCATCTTCCTTAACTTCAAGCATCGGAGTCCTCATTCCTATCCTTGCTATCGCCTGACATTTGCAACGGCTCCAACGCTCCCTCGATTTCTCGCGACTCCGTCTGGATTTCGTGGCGCCAAGTAGCTGGCCAGGGAAACATCAAATCGGTCTTTTTCATTGACATCCGGCTGTTCGGCTCGTATATTCCGGAGAGGGAGCTTTCTCCTACTCATCAATTCCATCCATCCCTTTGAGCTGTTTCTGTTCCTCAGCAATATCGATTCAGGATGATTGTCTACGAGGCGCCAAAATGGGTGCCCCAGCTGCCAAACCGCCCAGACAACATTCCAATCGGCGAATTCATCCTCAACCCGGCCTACGGACGTGCAGATCTGAACAAATCGAATCCACCGTACGTCTGCGGCCTGACTGGCAAGGGATACTCAGTTAAAGAAGTCGCATCAAGAGTCGAGCTGGCCGCCCGAGCAATAAAAAAGATTCTGAAAGTCGACGACATTAACAAAGGTGGTCAGTCTGCTGGGTTTTCGGAATGGGAAAAAGTCGTTGGAGTCTACAGCATCAACTGTGTAAGTCGAGATGCTTCCCAAAGCAAGCGACAGGAAACGCCTCGCACGGTGAAGCTCGAGAAGCTTCGAAGCAAGGGGTTGACTGGAACTGACTAGTAAATGACCCCCCAATAGGTTGATTACCTCCCACTCTGCTATGCAGTTCATCGTCTCAACGGTATCACGAGTCCGGCCAATGCTGCCTACAATGCCGATGAGCTTGCATACCAACTAAGGGATTCGAAAGCAAGGGTACTGTTTACCTGTGCACCTCTCCTCGAGACCGCTCTCCAGGCTGCCAGCGCAGAGGGGGTTAAAATTCCGAAGGAGAATGTCTTCTTGCTGCCTGTTCCGGATGCGGTCTGCACAGAGGAGATGCGTAGGAAAGCGCAAGGATTCCGAACATTTGACGATTTGGTTGAGGAAGGGAGGAGTTTGAGCGAAGTTGAGTCTCTCCGCTGGGCTAAAGGATACTCGAGAGAAAAGGTTGCGTTTGTCTCCTACTCGTCCGGGACGAGCGGATTGCCGGTGCGCTACCTTCCCACACTCCCTGCTGCCCTGCTGCCACCTTCGACAGGAACTAATCACAGCCTTTTTTCCGTTTTGCATAGAAAGGAGTTTTGATCTCTCACTTTAACATGATCACGAATGTCGTCCAAGTAATCGAGTACTCCAAAACCTTCAGAGACTTCACAAAACCTTCCAGAGTCCTTGCTCTTCTTCCACAGTCACACATCTACGCCTTGGTAGTCATCAACCAGACAGAGCCTTACGCTGGGAACTCGGCTGTCATCCTTCCCAAGTTCGAGCTGAACTCTTTCTTGACATGCATTCAGACGTTCAAGCTGAGCTTTCTGTTCTTGGTGCCGCCACTCATGATCGTGATGGCTAAAAATAAGCCCATCTTGGACAAATTTGACCTGTCGTCCGTCAAGTACATCATGACTGGCGCCGCTCCTTTGACAGAGGAGTTAAGCTTGGAGATGACGAATTTATACCCGTGGATGAAAGTTGTCCAAGGATATGGTTAGTTTTAACATCCTCAACTCTCCCAGCTGTTCAGAACCCTGCTCCCATGAACAGAGAGGCTAAATAGTCGTTCTCACTAGGCATGACCGAGTCATCGACTGTTGTCTGCTACACCTCTGCTCTCGACATCTGGCATGGTTCGTCTGGTTGTATCCTTCCAGGAATCAAATGCCGTATAGTCAATGCCCAAGGCAAAGATGTTGGCGAAAACGAGCCCGGTGAACTTCTCGTCAGTGCCGACAACGTTGTCATTGGGTATCTCAACAACAAAAAAGCAAATGACGAGACGTTCATCTTTGAACATGGTCATAGATGGTTGCGCACTGGAGACGAGACAATTATCAAGAAGTCTTCGGCTGGGAATCAACATTTGTTCGTCGTAGATCGCCTCAAGGAGCTGATAAAAATTAGTGGTTTTCAAGTTGCTCCGGCAGAACTCGAGGGACATTTATTGAACCACCCCAAAGTTGCCGATTGTGCTGTCATTCCGGTCCCTAATGAGAAGACCGGGGAGCTGCCGAAGGCCTTTGTGGTTTTGAATACAGGCGTCGAGGCGACTCAAGAAACCGCAGCAGAGATCACCAAGTGGGTTGCTGATCATAAGTCCAAACACAAGAGGTTAGGAGGCGGTGTTGAGTTTATTGATGCGATTCCCAAGAGCCCCAGCGGTAAGATCTTGAGACGTCTTCTGAGAGATAAGGAGAGGGAGAGACGGAAGAGAGAAGGGGCGAAGCTCTAACCTTTTGTTTCCTCACACTTGTGTTTGTTATTTGACCTCTATTTTCACTAGTAGACTTCTTCATCTATCTTCCTAAGAGTTGGAGTTTAATATTTGTTGTATCGGTGACCGATTGTGCATATAAAAATTCTTTTGCATGACCAGTGCCAAGTACTTAGCATGGTTTTGATTCTTTCTGCATACTTAATTACTTACTAGAGATGAATAAATCCGGCAGAGCCGCATTCCGAAACCTATATGGACCGGAGCCTTTTTATAGAAGACTATCCGAAGGATCCCCGACTTGGCCCATACATGATTATATAGCTTTTGGTATCCACCACTTGTCAAAATACTCGCAACCTTGTAACTAGGCGTATGTGCCACCTTTGATTCATCGTTAGTTTGTAGATCTAGGAACAAGACGAGGTATATCGCGGGTGTGCTATATACTCTCTGAGAAGTCCGGTGAACATACAAAGCTCACGGCTTAACAAGATCTGAAGTGTTGAAAACTCATAGGAGGCTTCTTTGTCTAGACCTTAAGGTGCCGAGGCTGGACCGACCTTAAGGTACAGGACTGAGACCTTAACACAATTAACGATCAAATTTGCGAAATCCAACAAACTGCATGTAGAGTTATATGCAAAAAATGTTTACGTCCCAATTCCTGTCCTCGGCTTCGTCGCCATCCTGCCTTTTGCCTACAGCCCAGAATATAGACTTTTGAATCCGCGAAACCGGGTGACAAGGTGGTGGGAGATTTCACAACTGAATGGCTTGGGCTCCACTCCGTTCTACCACCAGAAGGGTGCTTTTTTCAATACCGCTCCAACCCACTTATATAGTAACTTTCGCCTAGTAATACCAGGAACTAATTGCAGTGATGATAACAGTATTATCCAGTGCGGTCTCAATTCTCCTATTCAGCTGAAACATATGCGGTTCTGTCAATATCGAGAGAGATTAAGTCAAGAGATCTTGTTTTCCCCGTTGTGCGTCCGGGGTGCTCGGATTGGACTTTGTGACATCTCTATATGTTTATACCCGTAACACCCTGTCCCATTCAATGAGGATTTTGAGCTCGGAGAAATCGAAATGTTCGAAAACATTCAGTAGAATTAGTAGACTTGAAGGATGTTGAAGAAATCCAATCTCTTGCTTCTTTTATGGAAAAGCGACGTCAAATTAATGGTAGTGTCAGTTGAAATGATTTTTTTCCAAGAGTGAAAAATTACAATAATATAAATAAAAGGGGGGGGGGGCAGAACCAAAAAATCATTACCGCGTATTTTTGGCCTACTGCAGTAATAATCAGGACTAAAGAGGGCTTTTGTAGGGGGGTGAATTGGGGAGAAGGAGGAACCCCTCTGGTACGACTGTACAAACAGCAGTTTCACGAGTAATTATATTCGGTGACACCGTTTAGCCCGTGAAGCAAATTAATCGAGCTGGTGGCCTGTCTCTCTATATATATAAAGACAGAGCACATGTTTGATCCTGATAACTCAGTGCTGCGGCACAGCCAACCCATATTGACACTCACTTCCAAGACCTGATCACAGAAATTTAAAGGAGAAGCTCCGAGCATTTTTTTGTTCTTTGATATACTGCATAGACTTGGGAGTATAGCTAGCCGACTCACTTTCGTTCAGCGGGTACTCTTCTTATCTCATGATATATATCCGAGATATCTATTCTCACTTGGAATTACAGCCGCTTGAGATTCTAACGCTGACCATTCTATGATACACTCTGCTCGCCCACTTGGAACTATATACAATAGGGCCTTACACCAAAGGTTGAAAAGACTCCCCCAATCCCTGCTCTCTCAGAAAATTTTTGATCTCATAACTCCATTTGCCCTTTACTTCGATAAGTCCTGCGATATGGTTCACCCGCACTGAATATTCCGGTACCTTTAGAGCTTTGATGATATCATCCGCAAGCGCTCTATGATCACCCTTGACTTTCCGTATCACTGTCGATTTTATCCGACCTGCTGCTGTGACTTCATATACGGGGAGGTTTCCGGACTTTGTTTTAAGGATTTGGTAGGGTAAGTGAACTCCTTTAGGATTCCGAGGCGGCGTCGACGAGTTTTCAGATGCGGTTTCTAGGGCAGTTTCAGGCGATGCGCCGGAGGATTGGGACGAAGAATCGGTGAACAATGTTCGAGAGAACGAGTTTGGGAAGCTGGAGGCTGATTTCTCCGTCCGCCTGAAGGCATTCGGCGCAGTTTCCGATATCGCCGGGAGCAGGGACGAGGTCGTTATGCTACGGGTGGAACCTTTTCGCGAACGCAGATTTAGCTCGATGTGATGTAGCATCAGAGAGGCATCAGTTCCTTACCATGGTACAGACGAGCAATTGGAGATGCCCAGGCTCGGGGATGACGTAGAACGTTCATTTGGAGGAATGAACTTGCCTCGGGAAGAGTTTATGGCTTTTGTCGTGCAGCTGCCAATCGCATCACGGGTTTAAAGTTTTCAAATGTTGTGTAGAATTTGGTGTGGAGTTTGACCAGTCACAGATATATGTGTTGTATCTGATTAAGGAAGGTTTGGTACAACAAGTGCAACACATCTCCCAAAATAAGCTCACAACCTCGTTAAATTAACAGGGTTGCGTCTCATCGAGGCTAATATTCGGACTGAATTATCGCGAAATAAGATCTTGGAAGCATCCAGTAAGTACCGGATATTTGTGTATCACCGTTTCCTTTCGCGTCAGCGTTAATAATACCAAACTTTCATCTGTGCGTATTGCCATGCCGCATCAGGCAACGTTGGCGTACCGCGATCGATTTCACTCCAGTTTGGAGAGCCGGTTACCGGACAAGGGATGCGGCGTATATGCAGGTGGCCTAGAAGGGAGCCTTTAGCCAAACCGGTAACCAGGTTATGTTTCGCCTTTCGCCGCCTAAACTTCCTGAAAGCTACCCTGCTAGCAAAAACCGCGGTACAGTCGTCCGAAGTACAGTACGCGGTCGAAATCGCGGGGAAATCATCATGGTGAGACAGCTTCTGAGAAGGGGAGTGTGGAGTTCGCTGCCTCAGACGTTTCGAACGAACGGTGTGGATGTTGCCTCAGCTTTAAGGTTATTCAAGGGTGCTAGTCTTGGAAAGGGGCCATTTTTTTGGTCCGTCCGTCGGACATCAGGGCCTGATTGGAGATGATCCTCGGGGCGTGACAGTCCGATATCTAGATATCTGTAGCTTTAGCTAGCTCTACATACGGCAGAGATCCAGAGAATCCGATAGAACTGGTAGCATTTGAGGCTTATGTGATTCTTTGGTAAGTCCACGGTCCCATGGCAAATGTACTCCAAAGAGGCGTCGATGACACCTAGATGAGCAAAGGGTGGAAGCCGATTGGTTATCCGGATGTTGGAATATTGAGAATATAACACTAACGTTAACCAGGGAAATGTAGTTTAAGAGACTCGACAAAGAGATCCATATTCGCTCCTTTGCTACATATAAGTTTATTCTAAACATCAAGGTAGATCCATGGAGAAACGAGATTCCTCCACTCTTGATAATACCATGGTTGACAGTTCGGATCATACCGTTGAAAATGCCCGGCTCGACGGGAAGCACGAGCAAATTTGCAAGATTACGGCATTTTGACCTAGCAATGCACAATGAATTACTTGCGCTTGCATCAAAATAGCATGGCTTTAAACTCGGTCCTGGGACTACGTATATACCGGAAGACTCAAGAGACTGGTATTTATACCAAAGCTGATAACCTTACGGTCATCCTCTGAGTTCTCGGGTTTCACCGTCGCCATAGCCAGACTCAGACTCGCATTGTTCTCTTGGCTATCCTTAAGATATCGATATAGATTTTCCGACAAAAAAAGGCATAACTAGTATGCATTTGAGTCGTCTCCTCCAGGACTCTATCGTCCTCAGTTTGGGACTGGCGACTCTTGCCGCGGCTATGCCAAAGCAGATTGTGGCGAGACAGTCGACATGGAATCCGTACGTCTACACTTGACCGACCTAGAATTTTCACGCGGCGATTTGGCTTGCTGATAACTCTTTTGTAGACCATCCAACTTGGTTACACCACTCCAACAAGTCTGGGACCATGAGGTATCGACCTACACCAACGCCCTTGGCTTCAAGAACTATGGTTATGACCAAATTTTTGCCAATGGAGGATACCTCAACTTTTGCGTTCGATGGGACTCGTCTCAAAACCTTAGCGAGGCCCAGCGTGCCCAGATCTTGACTGCTTTGCAGCGCAGCGTCAAGAAATGGATTGACTGGTTGGTCGGCTTCGACAGTTTCCCTTACTCGAGCATTCCGGTAAAGATTGTTGGTTACGCAGTGAGGAACACTGGCCAACTTCAAGGATCTACCAGCGGGTATGATGTCTACACTACCCAGGATTCTGGTGAGGATCACAACAAGATACACAAGTAGAGGATCCGTATTAACTTCATCACAGGCGGCATCCCGGAGTGTGATCCACGATGCGGACGTTTTTTCCACCAGGACGGAAACTACAACTCGTGCCCCGGAGGCGCCGCACGCCATTATGACCAGAGCTTATGGCTCACTGACGGCTTTGCCGGTGGTGCCGGTGGTGACTGGTAAGACTCTATATTTTAAGAAGCTTAATTTCACGGTTCTAAACTAGTTAATTGACGCAGGGGTCAGCGAATTGGCACAGAATACTTCATGGGTGCTCTAAGCTCAGATAACATCCATATTCTTCTTCACGAGATCGGACACACATTTGCTTTGGATGGTACGCAAAAAATTCGGATCGCGCTTCTATGGTGCAGCCAGCTAACGTCGATTCCTATAGATTTCTACGACTGGACTCCAACTGGTATTACAAACTTCATCATGAATGCAGGATCCTCGACCGTCATCACCGACTTTGATGGTTGGATGTTGCGCGACTGGTGGAGGCACTTGAAGACCAGGTTCGTATTAGAAAAAGAGACCCGAGCGAGTCCTTCAATTCGATTCTTCAGTTAAATCCTGATAAAATCATAGGTACAATCTTGGAGCCCCGGTGACTACTACTACCACCCGCGCAACCACCACTACTACCCGAGCGGCTACTACCACTCCAGCTCGCACCACGACAACGACTGCCCGTGCGACAACAACTGGATCTTCTGGAGGCTCTGGGGCTCCTCTTTACGGCCAATGCGGAGGTGCTAGTAAGTTAAACTTTGAAGCCTCCTATCCACTAGAATCAGCGGCTAACTTCCCTACCAGATTGGACCGGTCCAACCACCTGCGCTCAGGGAACCTGCACTTACTCGAATCCTTACTACAGCCAGTGCTTGTAAGCGTCTCAATATTACTCATCAAAGGCCTTTGATAGAGCTTACCTTGGGAGGGGAGGGTTTCCACCATCGCCCGAGGAAACATCCTATGTTTTCAACCGCTCGAGAGCGGAATTTCCCTTCTAGTCAAAATATTTGTCATCGACTTCATGTATATACTTGAGAGATTCATTTGTGTACAAAAAGGCAAACCAAATTTAAATCTGTATATATTTTGCAGGAATACAGCCGATAATATATATGTATTTTTTTTTGCAAAGGTGTGCCGTGCAAGTAGAGCAAGATTCTCACCAGAATAGATTTCGGCGTCACACCGAGAAACAATCCGTGTCCATACTTCGAGTAATCCATATGCGCATATGCCTTGAACAGCGGCAGAGAACAACTATAATATTAAGCGTATCGCTTATCGTTAAAATCTAAAATTACATTTATAAACGCCATGTAGTTAGTCAAAGCTTAAAGATTAAGTCCTACTTTCAGCAACGTCACCAATAAATGCTGTTCTAGAAACGTTTGATGATATCGGAATGAGCAGCCATTCCTACATAAAATACCACCGTAGATTTAGAATAGTATAATCTTAGAGCATGTCTTCCATCTCGAACCCCCGCCTAGATAATAGCCCATCGGGCCCGAAACATCGTTAGTCTTATCTTAGAATATTGTATGAGTAGCAACTCGCCTGTATATAGTACAGCCCGTAAATATCAATAATTATAAGTCTCTCAGTTGAATCCATAATGAAAGCTTCGATCCGTACCTTGATCAATTCTCCACACGCATACAATCAATCTATCCATAATTACGGTCCGAGAAGATTTCTTCAGAGATCCATCTATCACTTGACATACCCAACATGGGAGTGTGTAAAGCACAACTCCCAATACCGAGCAGACCTCGAGATTTGTGACCGATCCCGTAAGGCTACCGAAAACACAGTTCTGAACGAGGCCCCCACCATATATGACAACGTTTGTATCTTTTCAAGTCGGCAGCATTTGACCGAGGGGAGACTAGTCTGGGGCAGTAGTATTGTGGAGGTGACGATTGTGGTAGCTATAACAATCAGGCAATAGTCTCTCTCCATAGATTTAGAACCCGATGAAAAGGACAAGTCAGCTAACAGAGAACGGTATAGCGTACTGAAATCAATGAGGAAAGGTCGCAGAATTGATGTTAACGATTGGTTGGTGCTAATTACTATGGTATGAGACGTCAAATACCCAGCATATTTGATTTAGAAAGATATAAAGGGCATCTTGTAGTATCAGCTAACGTGCTTGATGGCAAATAGTTGATGCTGACCTTCATAATTTCGATGGCTTTGAAATCCTTCTAGGAGTAGGGAAAATATCGAAATATGATTGGGATTAACTCCATCAGACTTACAATCCTTAGAAGACATACAGTAGCGGTATCACTGCGTGGGCAGGAGAGATTTGCAACATTACGACGGTCAGCCAAAGGCTGCCTGTTACTTGTCTACCATTCCCTTACGTAAGTTTTGGGGATATACCAACATAACGAACCTGAGACCTAGACGTTCCCAGTTACTAGACCAAACGGAATCGAAAAAAACAAATATCATCAATGGATCCGTAGTATGATTCTTGGGAACTGGTTATCTGTTGATTATCGTATGATCATCCTGCTTCTGGCAACTTGGTGTCACCCTCTTGAAGCATAGTAGACACTCTCACTTATGCCCGAAGGTAACTCTGCATCGAGCCTGGAAAGTCTACGTAGCGCCGTAAAAACATGACAGCTCACAACTTATGACGTTCATGTATGACACCAAGGCTACGATACGTATACATTAATTCCTCACCAAATTACGGTTCTTGTCGCCAACATGATCTCAAATTTCTTTGTCAGCGTGGTGCCGATCCTCATGATATGGAAAGCCAGGATCCCTCATCCAAGAAGGTTATGCATAATTAATTAGAAATACTCGGAATCAGGATCGTCAGTATAGCTGCTTGCATTTGCATACGGTCTGCCTTGATTATCCCGCAACATCACCATAAACTCAACAAACACCAACTTCGACAGAGACTGGTAGTATTTGGTCTAGATGGCTGGAGAAGCGAGCTCCGCTGTAGTAGCTGTGGGGGATATTTTTTACTTTGTGCTTGGGGTCCAAATGGCTGAGAGCTGAGTATCGAGATTGCGGGCGTAAAAAAAAAAAGCATCGGATAGTCAAGCCGAGAGTCTAGACGTCGAACAGACTCCTCCATCGGAAAGAGATGTGGAGTTCGCATCCGAAATATTTGAGATCGAACAGGCATTGGATGCAGAACGCCAATATTATAATTATCGAACCATGCAGCCGCGGAATTGTCAAAGGGAGACGATCACAGTCCCATATCTGTTATCAACCAACCAATTGACAAACTCTAGGTCCCATCTTCGGGCTCTTGGCGAATGTGTTTGAATGTTGTTCCCCGAACCTGGTAAGTAGTCTGGCGGTATCCGGTTTTAAAAGCGGGTCAGGGATACTCGAGATTAAGCACAGATGATTCCGGCGCACAACACGAGAGAGTAAGTTCTGGCCCAAAGATAGGAACAGAACATCTTACTGTGGGTTTCGATTCCAAGTTTTGGGGACCTAATCCCTGCCTAGTATGATGATTGAGGCTTTCCCGTAAATTGGTTCACCCCTTGCATCAGTATTCTCAGCCCAATGGAGACGAATGGGACCCGCCTTGTCTTAGATTACCAGGCAAGGCAACAAAAGGCTCGAAGAGGAACAAGGCCCCTGTGTAGGCTGCAGCCAGTTCTTCTAGATGCAGCGTAGCAACAAGACGCCTTTGGACTTTCGCACAAGAAGGGGGGTATGGAGTAGAGTGGTCGACGCAGGGAGCTTATTGGAAGCTATGGGGTAGCTTCATATAGACGCGTCAAAACACAGGCCAGGGATAGTCTATTAACGTAGGGATAGGGCAGGCGACTATTTCGCTGTCGCGAGGGGCTGAAGAAATATGTGACGTGCATACCGGTGAGCCTTTCGTGTATCTTTGGCGCCGTATGTGAAGAAGTACAGACGGCACCGACTGGAGACACATGACTATTGATGTGTAACTGCAGCAAATACCGACAACTGCAGTGTTAGAATTTGAAAAAGAAATGTCAAGACAGGGCGCCGGATCGTGAAAGACGGCATAGCGGGTAAGCGGATGGCATGCCAGCTATCAGCTGATAGTTACCCCATTTAGCTAATTATGTTCCAGGCACTGGTTTGATAGCAAAGCTCCGTTGAAACCGACTCAATAAACCGGAAGCTCATTTCAAGTTCCATTTAAGTTTGGAACAGGGATGAAGACCGCGCAGGCCCAAGTTCAGAGCTCGTCGATTCTGACCCATATCCGGCAATGCATTCATGGAATGAAGATTTATTGTACTGGTGATATGATGCTACTGAATGCTCGTATGTAAAAGCCTCATGCGTAATGTGGTGTATCCACAAAAACCAGGAAACCGGTTTCCGAACGCCTTCGAGGCGACCCCCAAAGGAATAAGATGATGTTTACCCGAGTGGCTGTATACCGGTATTAACTATGAACACCGATATAATTTCATAGTCTCGTAGTAATTTCATAAGCGTCCAAGGAAATTTAGACAAAGCAATGTACATAGGTACCTGTTGTGTTGCTTGACCAGCAGACCGTTCTAGACCGCCCACCTTGGATCGATCGGAAAGCATTCCTAGACCAGATCGAGCTGCTGCATGGACTGGATGGATATCTTGGAACCTGTCGAAACGAGTCTCGACTGCAGAACGCTGCAGCACTGTCTGCGGAACGGCCCTAAGCGCCATTTCGCTTCAAAGTAGAATTAGAACGAGGCTTACACGAGTTTATGTATTTGCGTAGGGTTCAATTACTATCCGAAGGGTTTGCGAAGGGATCCCTACGTTGCCGGTGCATGCCCATCCATGATAGATTCACTTAAACATTACTGCTGCAAGGGGAATTTTTTAATCCACTTTTGTATGCCTTGGGGGAGACGAGACATGTATCAGGGCTTCAAATAGAAAATCAGGCATCCATGGTCAATGGCTAGGAGGCGTCGGTCGGACTCCTGGGGTTCGGGACATAAATTTCACCCAAATCCTCGGTCCTGGGCTATTATCTTATGCTTACCATCCGACGATTAACCTCTAGTTCGACTTCTAATTTTTGTTGATTTACCGATTTATATATAATTCTCGAAACTCGTTAGCTGAATCCCACGAAGTGTAACGTAGCTCCAATCAATCAACATCCAAACACTGCGGGAAGCTGAGCTCGACCGCAATAACTCAACCACGATAACCCAAGTATCCATGATGAACACTCTGCGGCCCAGTTTAGAAGAGCTTGAAAGGTCGGTTTTCATTCGACCGCTGGATCGGCAGCGGCAAGAGGAACTAGAAAGCGAGGTTTCCTACTTTGAGAGGTTCCTAAAGAATGAAACGGCAGGCGACATTCGAGAGTGTCTTGGAATTCCACACTCAGAGCTTTGGCATAGAACAAAGGTAAATTCAACGAACCCAAGATTTCAAGAGCGCAGCTCCTACGAAGTTTATACGATTTTTGGTGTCCCCAGCCGCCCATAGTTGTGTTGGGAAGATGGTGGTACAAATTTTCGAGCACAGATATCGTGGTTGGACATGTGCCGGCAATGTGATCAGGCTGCTGACATAACCCAATAGAAAATTGTATCCATGATATGCACCCAATATGCTACTTTCCATAACCTCGACCGATTCAAAAAGTCTTCGCTCATCGACCAAACACATTTATCTCGCCTCATCGATTCCATTGCATGTCAGGAGGATATCCTAAAAATCATACAGGAGCGGCAATATCTTAAGAGTTACATCCGCTGGCTTATAATGAACCATACCCGAGGGAATCACGCTTTGGTCAACAAAATGACGAGAACAGAGCGCAGGAGCCTGTCCCTTGATTTCGATGGTCCGGGCGCAGGCATTCCACCGGTAACGACCTCACGGCCGAGCTCTCGGAGACAATCAATCTATGTTCCCGAAGATATGTACGGGAACATGAGCCCGCGCAATAGCAGGAGGAACTCTGTATACTTTCCAGACAATAGCGATAGCTTTTCAAGCTACAGAATCAGCGAAGACGGTTATCCTTACGACCAGTCGCATCACCCTACTTCTTCTTCCTCGAGGTCGTCTTTCGACAGCGCCATGTCGCCTACAATGTCACCACGAAGACAAAGTATCATGAAAATCAAGGACATTCTCAACACAGAAGGAATAACGGAGTATTAGAACCGTGGAAGCGCTGTTCTGAACTAAGTAAGAAGGGGAAGAAGAGGGGAGGTAATGCCATAATCACAGGAAAAGGAGCTCGGTGTTGTAAATCTTTTCTATTCATCATCTAGCTAGGGAAAATGATTCTTTGTGGGGTATTCGTTTTTTGGGGGGACTCTATCATTCCACCGGCGTCTATGTTGGCCATCAACCTTTTTTGGTTCTCTGGGTAAAATGCATCATACTGCTTTGTCGATCCTGTACCATATCCTTTTTCTTTTCTTTTTTTTTTGCCGGCGTCCAGGCATTTAGACTTGTTTTGGGACAAGCGCAAGCACTATGCTGGCACCTTGACGGTGCCATCTATCCCGGATATACCTTAATTTTATCCCACTTAACAAAATAATATCGATATATCTAACAACAATGAAGTTTATGAAGAGAGTCACTAAACAATTGCACTACTTAGAATTTCTTGTTAGTAATATATTTTATTCATTCACGTGATTGTGATCACTCAAAGGGAATGTATATGGGATTTTCGGTCTATGTGCGTTACCTTACTTGAAGCCATGCCTTTAGGTAAGCCGGTGTAAATCTTAATTATATCAGGGCTACCTTTATATGTCCAGACTATTTATTTGGTGCAAACAGAAAGCTTAAGTTCCCGTACAATAAAATCACAGTCGCAATATTGAAAAAGACTTGTAATTTTCTAGATACAGTATATATGAGAAAATAACATATTTACAGACTGCGAACACATCCAGCTACTCATATTTAAGAACAGATCGTCGTTAATCCAGAAACAAAACAGCTGACGCCATCTGGACCGGGCCCGGGCTTCTTCGATGAACTATCGCCCTTGACGACACCCTAGTAGCGGTCGCAGTCCTTTCCTTCGTCCTGGCAGGAGTTTGAAATTATACAGGCTTGGTTGGTGGGGGTGGGGGTGGATCCTTTCTTGTCTTGGTCGTCTTGATCGCCTTGGTCGTTGTGGTCTTCGTAGTCTTCGTGGTCTTTGTTGTCGTGGTTTTAGCAGCAGAAGTCGTGGTCGTAGCAGTAGTCTCAGTAGCGATCGTAGACGTCGACGAGACTTGAAGGCATTGCGAGTGATCTTAGACAACAAACATCAGTACGTTTTATAAAATGTTTAAATTATCTTCTGTTTGCAAACTTGACCTGTTGTCACAATGGTACTTACATGGATTACTGTACACGCAAGTCCACCCGCTTATGCAGATGGTTGGACCAGTCCAGCCGATGCCACCACATTGTCCCCATGCTGGGGATTGAGCATTGGCGGTGCCGGCGGCAGCGAGTGCCAGTAAAGCAATGGAAATCTGCTTCATATTTCGTATAAATAAATATGTATTGCTGCTGGAGCACTGGTATGGCTTCGAAAGTGTCGTCAAATTGATTTAGGAACTGCTGTTGAGGTTTCTGCAATTCAAATTCTATCTGAGGTGCAGTCGAGTTTTTATATCATAATTCCACGCCATGTCTTTGAATTAACCAGAGCACCGAAACCAAGCTTCATTCCAAGGAGTGGAAACCCTGGGAATTCGTATCCGCGACACTGCCCTAGTAACTCTCGGCTAGCCATCGACATATTAGGAACGAAACAAATGTAGAGGAATGGATCCTTACAGGTGCAGGTGATTGTGCACGTCTTAAGGCCAATTGACCGGGAGTCCTGGCGAGCACATTTTTAGATTATATAGCCATTATGAATCCCAAGGAAACAATATGTGAAAATTTTCTCTTATTGGTGTAGTTCGCGAGCCCCCATCCGTCCGTCCAAGGCACGTGATTCGAATGAGATATCATTGTGTATTACGATCGATTGTATATATCCACCAGCCGTTTCGGACTATGGGATCATGATCCCAATTCCGAGGGGAGCACACTTCTTAGCCTGAACTGAAGACCATGCTCCTGTTTCGTATTTCTGCGAAACAACGGTTTGGCATGGCGCATACGAGATATGGATAGAAGGTGTGCAGAATTAGACAACTACCGAGAAACGTAAGTTCTAATTGAGAAAGATGGCTTTTTCTGACATGCATAGATCGGATTGAGATCCCGCCCAGCCCTGTAGGAACCTTGGTTGAGGCCATCAAGTGACAGGCATCGGCTCGTTTACACAGAGCTATTCCGTCGGATCCATGTCCAGAGCCAGGGTCGTTTTTAAACTCAAAAGGTTACGTTGACGTTGATTTCTCTTCCAGCTTATACAGATTCATCATACAGATTTATGATATTCTAATAGGGATTAGTAATGTTTGCTCCGCGATATTCATAAAATCTCCGTAGAATCGATCGAAGGTATCGATAATTGGTCCGTCCAAGAGGCGGTTACACAGTCGCACAGACCAACACAAGAGCCGTGCAAAATACCACAGGCTCAGGGCAGCACCATAATCTGGTGCACCAAACGTTCTAAAAGATTGGACAGCCCAAATAGGCAAAAAGTTAGTCTTGAAACCAGACGGTGTGCTTTCAAAAGCCAAGGCAAAACATATGTTCATATCCCATGCAGTCTCGGCAACACTTTCAATGAAATTCGACACGATGTATAAAATAGCCTGCTAGCATATCTACCAGCCTAGCCTCGAATCCAGGCTACTACTAGCCTGCCTATCTGCTTGTCTGCTATCCTACCTATCGCTTATAAAGTTATATAGTTAAATAAACGGGCCCGCAAAAGTATTGTACACACAGTCTCGGCACTTAGACGAATAAGACCATCTATACAGCTGTCTCATGACTAGACAATTCTGTGTTTCACAGCAGGCAGACAGGCAGGCTAGTAGACAGGCATGCTTGTAGACAAGCTGACAGGCTGACAGGAAGGCTGACATGCAGGTTGATGGACAGGCTATAGGTAGGCTGGTACATAGGCAGGCTATTATATACACCATGTCGAATTTCATTTCAAAGTGTTTGATTTTCACCGTCGTTGTTTTCACCTATTTGGGGAAACGAACCCTCTTTTTTTTTCTCTTTTTTTCTTTTTTCTTTTTTCTTTTCACATTTTGCCTTTTTTAAAGGTTCAATCTTTTGGAACTTTGGTACGGCATAGTCTCGGTCCCAGAGTGCCCGTCAGGTCCGGCATATATAAGATTTGACGCTGAAATTGAAATCGTGCTATAGTGGGTAGCTAATATCCGGTATCAAGCTCAAGAAGTGTATCGTTATTTAAGAAAATGATAAAAAAAAAATTACCAAGAGATATCGATCGTGATTACATTCAAAAATATTCTCCCGAACGCCTTGCCATGCCTGTCCATATGCCATGCCTATATTTTACTCAATCGGGCCAGATTCGCTGAGGTATATATCGGCCACCTAGCCTACCCAGTAACTTTCAATTTTTCTCCCGAAAAAACATCTTTGCGCATTACAAGAAACAAAGCCCTTATTTATCTCTCCCCTCTGGTACTTCTGATAACTGCAATCGCAGAACTTTAGTAGTCTTTGGTCTCCCTGCCTCGCCATCTCTAACCGACTCCCTATAACCTGCGTAGCCCCCGGTATTTTATCAAACATCTTGTACCAAGCCTCATCCGAAGGCCTGTAATCAGAGCCTCCTCCCTTAAGCATCGCCGTCCAGAAGTGGAATCTATCTCCACCAATGATGACGAAAAGTCGGTTGATGTGCTGATCCAACAGGTCTCTAAGGTCGTCGAAATCTTCTTTATCCAGCGTTCTCAGCGCGGTATCTCGTCGAAACACTTCTGTTGATGGGATATGATCTCGTATTAAATCAAATATCTCCTCATTTTCCTGCAGAACAGGTAGCTTTTCCAATACTTTCATGTTTTCGAGGTCTTTCATATCCTGTAGCAACATGATCTTGATCAGAATCATGCTTAAGCAGTAGTACTCATTTGGTATCTTTTTGCGGATAAAGTCTAGCGATTCGAAAGGGTCCTGAACTGACTCCCAAATGTCTGAATCCAGTTTACCGTTCACTAGATTGAATGGCACTAAATCTTCTAAGTCCTGCCGACTGTAGTGAATAGCGTCCCTCGAATAGGCATCTCGATCTTCGTCGTCCATGAAAAGCCATTTACTGAAGTCATAGGCATCCTGGTCTCTCCCTAGCATGATCATGAATAAAGGTGTCTGATTTCGTAGCCAAACAGAAGCCCCGTTCCAACATAGCCTATGCATTTCCAAGCCATGCTCAACGCAGGCTTCCAATGCTTCCTTCGTGCCTGCCTTGATCAAAACCTCAACCACTGCCCTCTTGGAATTCCTATAACTTTGTGTCTCCTGGAACTCTGTGAACCGACCGATGGCGTTCTTGAATGGCTGACCAGGGCACTTTCGGTTACCTGAGAATCGTTTTAGTTTTCGGTATTCGGCACGGTATAGTGAGCAGGCAGTTGCTAATTCTGTACAAAGTTCCTTGTGCTGGGGAAGATGTAAACGGCGATGCTCTCGAGAGCAGTAGAATATATATTGGCAATATTCACATGCTTCGAGGTTTTCGAATTTATCGCAGCTCGGGAACTCGCATCTGGACTGAAGCGGGGTCGTCATATCGGAAGTGAATAAAAGAGAGCTCTAGCCCTAGACACGTCCTCGCGCTAGTGTAAGATTCCGAGCTACCGAGTAGAATTTCATGTAGTAAACGTACCCCTGTTGTTTTGTTTTTCGAAGAGGGATATATTATATATATATGTGTGTGTGTGCTCTCTTAGACTATAACTAGATAGAAGGCCTTTCTTTGGGAATATAAAACCACTCAAGTATATATATAATAAAGTATCCTTTGAAATATTAATAATATTTGTTATAGATATCTCTTATATACTGGATAACTTGGTGTGATAACGATAGGAACCGACTTTAATGATCGATCAGACTATCACGGATCCAGCGGCAGCGGGGTCTCCTCATTTTATAATCCCTTTTAGCTTACGAATAATCCTCAAGACTTTGATATGATAATACTTACCAACTTCCCCTCTAATATGCTCCACTGATCCGCTGCCATAAACTTCGGGAGGGTGCATCCCAATAAATGTGGTTGCGTATCAGACATTCCCGTCCTCGAACGGACCCCAAGACCTGCCGCTGCCAATAGGCGACCGAATCGCCCTAACACACTATGACATTCCTAAATGCCACTAGTTGTATTGAGAAAATCTTTGGGCACCGTGTCTACACCCTTCCTCCGAAAAACACAATGTTAACCAACCCATCCAGTCGGATAAGCTGTTCGGGTATACCTTTTCTCTTAGCCTCCGCTCCACAAAATGCCACACTAAATGTACGAATGACAGCTGACTATACGAGGTGGCTTCTCCCGCAGCCTACTATAGCAGTATCGACATATGCACGCCAGACCAAGAAGATTCAGCCTGCCCGTTGTGGAGACGAACGTTAGAACGGCCGCCGTTATTCTTGTGGCTCTGAACGGACTTGCATCACTCACAAAATAAAAAAAGAACGTCCTTCCTTCCCATCGGAGTTAGTTTGCAGATTTATTGATTAATCGATTAGAGAAGGTTTAAGAGCCAGGACTGGATTTACCAAGATTCTTTGATGCAATCGATGCTCAACAAGTTTATGCGCACCTAACTGGGGCAGCGCATGGGCCCTAGAAATTCGTTTTTATCAAGGGATCTGATGTTTCAATCGTCAAAAAAGGATAATATTCTCTAGAGTGTACATGCAGATTAAACCGCATACCCCTCGGCCCCTCCGTTTTTCGAGGCTTATATATAAAATGTTGTCTCCGCGTCAAAACGGGAATATGCATGATTGAGTCAGAAATGCAGGGCTGATTAGCGATTAGTTCGGCGAACATTCTTCCTCATATCAAATTTATTATCTTTATTAGTCCGTTCTAGAATTTAAACCTAGCATTTACGAGTATCAATATTCAAGGACATTGCAGTACTGTGGGAGGCGGTTTCGGCTCGCATAAGTGGCTGGCATAGGCGGTGTTACCATCAGGTGTCAACCCTTACAACCTACGGCAAATATGTCGGGCTACGGCGGAGGGTAGCAGAGGAATATCAAACATATGTTATTTTGGGCCGCATCGGATAGGACTTCTGGAATAAAAAGGATTGGAGTATGGTGCCTTGTTAGGTTGAATTAATTGTGTATAGCAGGTAGTTTCAGCCACCCTTCGGAGGGCCGAGTCCTGCCATCGAACAAGGACGCCACTTTTGACATCATTCTGCGAAAAAGCCAAAGCACAACATGATTAAATATAGTAAGATATAAACCCGGATCTTAACCAGCGACTACAGGTACAGCAACATAAATCGAAATCAATGAATTCCACCATCAAGTTGGGCATTGACGGATTACACCACAGAAATCTTGAAACAAATTTACGATCCCACAGAATAGTTCTTTGCTTCTCAGGTTGCACATCGGATATTGAGGGGAAAGGCCACACAAATCGGGCAGATATCGCTTCCCTCGGGAATGGCTTGAGATCTGGCCCGGGCGGGTTACACAGCATGGCAAAACGGTAATGCTCCCGCGTGTTTCAAACATTTATGATTTTTTGCATGTCGATTTCATGGCGGGTTATGCAGGGCCGCGAATCTAGCGGATCTGGCGGGTCCCTAATTGGATCGGTTGAAGGCTGAGTGCATGAATCTGATTGATCAAAGGAATCTGAAATTAAGACTAATAATAATGTTCAGAGAATCCGAGGTGTCCCAGCTAGAAATGGACATATCTCTGAGATATGATAGCATGCGGATCAAATCAAAGATAACGGAGAAGAAAGAAACATCATATAGAGGCCCATCACTCCGGCTCGCTCGCCCACTATATATACACTTGGGAAAAAAGGAGCAAACACAATAGATACAAAGGTACAGAATAACCACCATGATAGCTTCTGAGATATCCAAAAGAAACAAGGGAAAGAAGGGTATATCCTATTCACGGCTATCCAAAAAAAAAAAAAAAGAGAAGAAGAAGAAAAGAAATTTGCATTCTACGAGCCCATAGCTTCTTTCACTCAAGCTGGCCGTACCCGTCAGTTCGCTGTTTGTTCAAAAAGTGAGAAAAATGTATTCTGAATCCACTGCCACCTGGATTTCTTCCAAAGAAACCGGGCGAAGTAGGTCCACGGTTTTCCTTATCCTTTGACTCGGAAGCGGTAACAACTAAATGATCTTGCTTCACTGGGTATCCGCCACCAAATATAGGGCCTTGACGCGTCTTGGAGGGTACACTTGGTACTGCTGAGTCCGGCGATAATGGATTATCGTTAGAAGGAAGAGTTTTACCCCTTGGCCGAATTTTAGGTGGAATATAGGACATTGAAGGTTGTGAGTTTTGCGGGGTAAGGGGCCTTCGTTCTGAAGGGAGTACTGGAGAAAGGTGGGTGGAAGCCGGTGATATATTTGTTTGTAGAGGTGGCGGGTCTGTCATTGAGGGCTTGACATAATCATGAAGAAGGCGGAAAGGATTGTGATGGCTATGACCATTGGCGGCCACAGGCTTTGACGGCGCAGTCTCTGTTGGTGTCTTTTGGAGTTCCTTAGCTGCTGGCGAGGAGGGCTTTTCAGCAGCAGGCATAGACTTCGCGGATTTGGGAGTCTTCTCAGGCTTTGAGGCCTGTGTCTCTTCCTCTTCTATTGTAACATGGGAGATGTCTATTGGCGAGGGCCTAACATATTCTCTCATGGCCTTAGTGACCCGGTGTTTCTTCTGGTCTGTATTCTTCGAATCCTCCTTCGCCGCCACCGGCGCATTAGGCAACGGCTCAGGCGTAAATCTGTCGATGTGTGGTGGCTTGACATATTCTTTCATCGCATGACCTAGGCGTTTTGAAACACTTCGTTTCGGTTCGCCAGGTTTTCTTTCTTCGTCAGAGCTCGTCTTGGTGTGAAGATGGTCAGGAAGAGCTTCGAGGTAAGTAGTTCCATCCTTTCTCTTCGAGGATCTGATTTTCAAAGCTTCCGTTGGATTCGTTTTATCTTTAGACGGAGACACTTCGCCTGAGTTTGCTTCGTTCCTTGTCAGTGAAGGTCGGGAGTCTGCAATAAGTTGAGGGGAAGAGCCCGCCTGATCGTGCGGCCGTATGTATCCCGTGACGACGTTGACCAGCTTCTTCACGCCCTTCTTGTTCTTCCCTAGATGCGCCTCCTCCCCACTACTTCCATCAGATGACCCTCTCTCCTTCTCTGTTATAGATTTCTTCTTAACGGGTCGGTTTTCTGGCTCCGGTTTCTCCTGAACAACTTTGACATCCTTCTCCTCTTTAGTCTCGTGTTCCTTCGCCATGACTCTCCTCGCTACAGGTAAAGCTTTCTCAGGTGCTGGCCGTCTCGGCGGGACGTACTTTGACGTCGATGTCTTTTCATATCTCGCAGTCGACCCAGTTCTCCTGTGTCCAGCACCCTGCTTCACAACCCTCCCCCCCGGCGTCCTACTCCCACCCTTGGACGGCGTCCTCCCGTGACCCCGTATAACAGGTATAGCTCCATTGCCCCTCCTCTGAGTCGTCGTGGTCGTCTTCGAGTTAACCGCGTCTTTAAAGGACTTGGAATATCCCGCCGATTGCACCAATTTCGCGCAAGACTTTTGAAGGTCGACTTCAGTCGCCGGTGTTAACGGCGGACGAATTTCCTGCTGGCCTGCCTCTAAGATTTTGAAAGATAAGGCGGCGGGTTTTGAAGAGTCCAGCTTCATTTCGTCAAAATTTGTTAGTTATATTGATAAAAAATTTTTGATAAAATTTCTTAGAAATGGACAGAGCTGCGAAGAATGCGAAGTATGGAAAAATGATATATGATATATGAGGCGCGCTGGCCAAATGCGGTGACACACAGTAAGATAAAGCCAAAAGAAAAAAGAAAAAACTAAAGAGGAGACTTAAGCCTTCAAGGCTTACTCAAGACCACTTTTTCGTTCCGGTTATTTAGAAGAAAACGGTCTGGCCCTTGTAAAATGGTTGTCCAGCAAAGGAAAAAAACGTGTTGGTGGTAACGACTGGTGAGAGGTAGCACACAATGCTTTCCTGCAGCCGGGAAGAAAATGGCACATCAAGAGAAATACCCTGAAAAGAAGCAGAGGGGAAAGCAGGATTTGTAACAAGGAGGGAGAGAGACGGGGTAGATGTAAGGCAAGATATGCAAGCCGGGAAGCTCCTCCCTGGAATTTCACAAGTTCGATAAGGTAAAAGAGCGTTCTGACGAAAGTGATTGGTATGGGGCATGGGCCGAAACGATCGCTGCTGCTGACAGAAACGTTTATCACAAGGAAACCGGTACTTACATCACTGGAGCTCTGGTCATTTCCAACAGAGGAAGAGGGAGCCAGGGTCGATAGCATCGCTGACTTCCCTTCGCTTGGCCGACAAGATTAAGCAGATTACGGGACCAGGGAGAAAGCTTGTTTGAGTAATCTGAAAATATGAATTTTAAATATATTGGAGCGAGATTTCCGGATCGCAAACGTCGGATAGTCTGCGAAAGATTGCACGATTGGCTTCCGGCCAATCGAATGGGGCTTCAAGGATTTGTTCAAACGAGGTGTGGATGGATTTGTGTGTCGGACTCCGTGTGTAATTTCCAAGTGGTACAAAGCTGGGGAAGGTGGAGAGGAATATCGAAAAAAAAATGAGCCGGGATGTCGAGGTGTTTTTCAGAAAATGATACAAAAACTGCAATTCGGTCTTTTCCACTTCTTCGTAAAACTCATCCGAGATGTATAGATTTTTCGGGATATGGTTGTAGTACCTAGATCTACGAGGACGTTTGATAAAGCTTTCCGGCTGAGTGTGTCGCTCCAATAGGAAGGATTGTGCGAAATGTCGTATGGTCGGTTGCTGGCTGGGGGAAAAGCTGGGGAATGCAAACGAAACACCACACAAAGAGGGCGTTGCGGAGTTACCCCAAGGAAAAGCGAACGATCGCAAGAAAATGTGGGCGAGCCTGTGAGTGGTTGGTTACACGGAGGTTATCAGTGCGTCAGAAACTGCGGGGATGAGGCCGATTCCATTATCTCCAAATTCACAAGTCTTGGAGAAGCGATAGCTTCAACGGCGCGTCGATAATACAACAAGATGATAGCAAGCGAGAGAAGATCGATAAAATGAAACAAAGGGCTACGCAGGCCTCTTATGAAAATCCTTTCCTATCTGTCATTTTCGAGGAAAAGCTTAGCTTGAACTTTTGTGCATTTTTGTTCCAAATACATACATATCAGCCGGAGCTTGTCCTCGATCAATACATAGTTTTCCCCTATTTCTTTCCGGTGGTCGTTGGATCGCGCGGTATTGTGGAAAACGGGACCCTGCAAGCCAGTTCCGCCAGATTTAGCAAATCTAGCCAATAGAACCCACTCGCAGGCTATAGGTTTCAGTTATTATTGTGAGAAGAGGGCTTTCAAATGGTTCGGAGTCCGGACAGGAATCCGTTCGCAGCAGTCAAATGCAAGCTGCAGGTTTTTCCATTCCGAGTTTTCATCTTGCAGAGCGCAGCGGCGTCTGTGGCTGGAAGCCCAAGAACTTAAGCTTGAGACACAAATCAACTTGTGATATCTACAAGAAAGGAGTGTCTCATTCGTGATCTCTTCTCCGGAGAATGTAGATTGATCTGTCCAGCCGCTTCCTAAAAGGAAGTACTACGTACTATGGCAGCCATCAAGCTATGGAGGTTTCGGTTTAATTTCTTTTCTGAAAAATTAACCAATTCGCTTCGAGGCGCCACCAGCCAGCGCTACCCAAGGAAACAATTGATGCAAACGAAGCATTGCGCTCTGGGCCTAGACAGGGGTTGGGGACGAGTTGGGCCTCGTGAGCCCCATCTTTGTCGATGTCACCATCTTGTGAGTCTACCATATCGATATTAATATCTCTACGGCAGAGTTCCGTAGATGCAGACTTGCGCCCCAATGCAATGCAACATTTTTCTCGTGCGGGGAAGATACCCCTCAACTCCACCCAAAAACACCCAACCAACATTTCAACGCGATATTCTCGGTATCTTCCGATCAAGTCGGTCTCGTCGGCCTCGACGTTCGATAACTATTACGAGATAGAAATACGAGAGCATATCATGCATCATCGTGGCCAATTCAATTGGTCGTGGCGGGAACCTCGCATGGGGGAAGGAGGCATGTGAAGAAGAATGTTGTTTTGATTTTTCAGCTTCTGTGGCACAACGCGAGCGGTCTTGTGCAAAGCCAGCCTATCCCGGCTTAGATGCCTGAATGACAGCTGCATGTTTCTGAGCAGTCAATTGAAATTAAAAGATAATTTCGGGCTGAAGGGCACGACGCCAGATTCTGCCTAGGAACTCGCGAGATTTACAACCGATATGAAGATGTAATAATGGACCCTCTTCGCTCCTACTTACGGTCAGCATTACGAGAATAAATAAGATCTATTAAGATCAATAACCAATATTCTATATCGATGTCGTTATTACAATATAGGGCTTCTAAAATAGCCAGCTCAAGGGCCTGTAAGCTCACGACATAATCATCCGAAGACCACGCTAAGTGCTGCAACAGCGGCATTTACGGACTTGATTCCAGGAGCCGATATGAGTATTCTCGCGTTCGTCTTCGGCGACATTGGATACGCCGAATTTTTGGTGTGAATCGTGGCGTTTATGAAATTTTCAAATCTTTTTTTTTTTATTTTTTATTTTTATTTTTATTTTATTTTATTTTTTTTTTACCTCTCACCTTGGGATGCCTGGCCGAATACACCGTGTAATCGAGACCATCTCGGAACGATTTTGATCGTAATATTGGCGGCGACAGCATCGTAAAGTATGATTGGTAAACTACTTCAATATTCAGATGACTTTTGCAGCAAGCAAAAAAAAAAAGTTCACATTGCTCCGGCCAAGCGTGATGCAAAACGATAATCAAAAGACCGAATAGCCCTCCTGAAGCTTTGACTCCACCGTCCTTTGGTCAATAGTGAAAGCAGTTACATATTAATCTTCGCATTACTGAAATCCATCTCGGGGTGTTGCTGCTGGAACTTCTTCAACATGTCCAACTTCTTCTGCTCATCGCTCGTCGGCAGACCCATCTCCTTCTGTCGCTGGTCGTACATCATCTTCTCCACCATTCCCCTCGTCTCGCCATCCAGGTCGCTCAATTTCGAATTCTCGGGTTGGATCTTCGATACATCGATCTTTGGATGATGGGTGAGAACGTGTGGCCACCATTCCTTCTTGTTGGACTTGTCGAGGTGGATTTCAAGAGTAGAATCGGATATTGACCATGTCGAATCGTCGAGGTGGATGGGTTTGTAGAGTGTACCCTGGGATTTTCCATTTCATACGTCAGTAAATGACCAAAAAATTTTATACGTATCAGGATCCGGAAACCGCGTAAGCTGGGGTACGAACCTCGAACAACGGCTCTTTCCCTTTGAGAGCCACCTTCAAGCTATTCAGCTTAATGTCAACGACCAGATCCCGACCCCGTGTGCCGGGGGGAAGAGAAACTATGACATCGACGTCTTCTAAAGCCTGTGTCCACTTGTACGGCAGGGCAGCCTGTTCGGCTTGTTCCTTCTCCTTCGCAGCCTTGAGTTCCTCTGGTGTGGGGTCTGGTGGGGCAGTCGACGTTGACATGGTGGGGTTGTGAAGTTCTATCGAATCCGTAGATGAACTAGACGTATCGATATCGGTGGTGAAGATGATGAATGTCTATCGATAAACCAGGGCAGAGTATACAGTAGAAGATGCCAGTTTTAGGAGACGGTGTGGTTGTACTTTGGGGAAGGCTTGGATTTGTAGATGCTGGTTTCGTTGGAAGGATGTTGCGCGAAAGTTCCATACAGGCAAGCCCTTGCAACCCGTCGTCTACCAACGCAGCTATCTACGTCACATGACACGCGACAGTCACGATATAGATATAAGAGATATCCACTTGGGTAAGGTCTGGGTCCAGATATAGAGATGAATATCTACCTTGAGATCTCAAGAAGGCGCCAGCTCTATAGCTCTTGGTTCTTCATGTTCTCCATAATCGGACAAATTTTGAGGGTTCCTACGATCGCACTTCAACCCGACCGAAATTAGAAACAAACAAAACAAAAACTTTCCCTTAACAATTCAATAAAAAGCTTAAAAATTTAATGGCGAGATATAAAGCTGTGCTGAGGCCGAGATTGTATAAAGCTCAGTCTCCAGTCTCGGCCCACAGAGAAGATTGTGGAACAACAACCAATTTTTTGTGATAGGCTTCCTGACAGCCTTTGGTTTGAGGGATCCCTCCTTTCGGTCGGGTATAACAATCATGTCTATACGAAGTATGTGGTTCAGAGTTGTGTGTGTGTATATAATATATATGAAATTTAAGTGATAATGTGTATAAATTCAGCACTAAATAATACAAGTTTGAACAGGCAGTTGTATTTCGTATGATAACTCTTTTCAAGTATTTTCAATACACGACGAACCCTTCTCGTAGCACATGACACTAACATACAAATACATCATGATATTATTTAATGTTAATTGATTAAGGAAGATGCCCAGCAGAGAGCACCATTAAGAGTCCAGAAATAAACCGGTTCACGAGACCGGGTACCGAAGATATTATTTAATGTATAAGCTCGAATCCTTTGAGTGATCCTTGGTTTTTCAAGAGAATTGGAGCCTTCCATCATGCCAGCGCCGCCCCAACACAAGTTAGTTATTCCTCACACATATCAGAAACAAGAACATAAGTGCAAACAAGGCTGCACGATTCTGAGAACAGGACATGGCTGTGCCCAATTTCTACTATGTACTTTTCTATTGTATCAACCCCTCTCCCATACATATTTCGATACCTCAAAGAGAGCTAGCGGCTTGGACACCAATCTTCTTCTTTCCTTTGCGCTATACCACCTTTAATTTTCAATATTTCCACATGAAATCACGCTTGATTCTGACGAAACGTCGGATTTTATATTACCATTTCATCTAATACGAAATATCCGTACGCACTGTAAACTCGGTAATCTCTCGGTAAGCCCAAAGATTAGGCGGTACAGTCTATGTAGCACTTACTAACTTGCACCATAATACTAGCGAGAAAATGACAACAAATCCGAGATCGCACGAGGATTACACGGTGGGGTGGTTATGCGCACTTCCAAAAGAGCAGGTAGCGGCAAGCCTAATGCTAGATGAGGAGCACCCAAGTCTCCCTAAATCCTCGAACGATGCGAATACGTATACCTTGGGCGCGATTGGACCCCATAATATTGTTATTACGTGCCTGCCGATGAGCTGCTACGGCACGAATCAAGCGGCAAGAGCTGCAGCACAGATGCTGAGCACATTCCCGTCTATCAAGATTGGACTTTTGGTTGGTATTGGAGCTGGGATTCCATCAAAGGTTAAATTGGGCGACGTCGTAATCAGCAACAAATGGTCACAGTGGGATTTCGGGAAAACGAACGGTGATGGGATCTTCGAGCATACCAGCCGACAGTTCGAGCCACCTGATGGATTATCAACGGTGATGAGTAAGTTGGTGTCTGAGCATGAGATTAATGGTACGAAAATACCACAGTATCTCGACGCTGTTAAATCAAAATACTCACATTTAAAGCCGAAATATACATCAATCGGTCGTCCTGAAGACACTCGTGTCTACTACGGTATGATTGCATCAGGCAATCAGGTAGTCAAGGACGCTAATCTCCGTGATTCGATCAATAAGCGCTATAAAGGGCAGGTATATTGCATCGAGATGGAAGCTGCAGGTTTGGTTGGGTTTCCTGCCGTTGTTATACGGGGTATCTGCGACTACGCCGATTCATCAAAGAATGACGAATGGCAAGAATACGCTGCTACCGTGGCGGCAGCATGTGCCAAAGAATTTTTGAATTGCGCACAACCGTATGTTTTAACTAACTCGACATTTAGAAAGGAAGATGTTAACAAAGGTCAGTAATCCCAATTACATCTCCCGTCAAAAAACCTTGTACATTTCTAAATTCTATAGTATTGGATGAAATTACAACTATCCGAGGAAATCTATCTCAAGAAGAAGATCTTAAGACCCTCAACTGGATTACGTCTCTTGATTATACTTCTCAGCAGAACGATCTCTTCAACAGACAGGAGCCAGGAACAGGCGAGCAGCTTTTACAATCTTCCGAGTATCAGAGTTGGCTTCATACAGCGAAACAGATACTTTTCTGTTCCGGTATGCCAGGGGCGGGCAAAACGATTGCTACATCGATAGCCATAAATGACCTGATCAATCGATATGCATACAATCCATCAGTCGGTATTGGATACATCTACTTCAATTTCAAAGGCAGCGCACAACTGCAGATTGACGATTTGCTATCAAGTCTGTTGAAGCAATTAGCTCTTACCCAACCTTCGCTACCGAAATGTTTGAAGGATTTATATAAACGGCTTTCGGGTGTCCGCCGACCCTCTCGTGCGGACGTTTTCAATTGCCTCCACAGTTTAGCTGCTACTTATTCCAGAGTATTCATTATCGTGGATGCTTTGGATGAATACCAAGGAGAGCTCACGATGTTCCTTGAGACTTTGTTTAATCTGCATCAGAAGCAGGACATAAACATCTTCGTCACTTCAAGATATATTCCTGATATAGTAAAAAGATTCGCAGGCATTAGTATAGAATACGAAATACGCGCTTCGGATGAAGACGTAAGAAAATATTTGGAGGGGAAAATATCGCGGGCAAGCTCAAACGCTCTAATAGCTAACAAAGAGTACATTAAGGATGAGATTGTAAAAATGGCTCAAGGGATGTAAGTTCCGAAGCCTAGCCCCCATTAATACTGCCATATAGGAACTTCGACTAATCGGATGTGTGTCAGGTTTCTCCTCGCTCAATTATACTTCGACGCAATTAAGGATGAGCTGAGGCCAAAGAACATAAGAAAAACTTTGAATGCTCTTGGTTCGGGATCCGCGGGAGAAAAGGCATATGATCACGCTTACAAGGCTGCCATGGAAAGGATCAGAGACAGCCGTAATAGCGAATCCGTAAAATTAGCCTATCAAGTTCTATCATGGATCACCTGCGCGACAAGACCATTGACCATACCCGAGCTTCTGCACGCGATCGCAGTAGTGCCTGAGGAATATGGTGATCTTGAGGAGTTTGAACCTGGGGTATACGAACTTGACGAGGAAAATATACCTGATATCCAAGATCTACTTTCTCTGTGCAATGGATTAGTCACGATTGACGAAGAGAGCGATATCGTCAGACTGGTGCACTATACAACCCAAGAATATTTTCAGCGTTCTCGGCATTTCTGGTTCCCTGGCGCCCACAACTACCTCGCAAAAATATCTGTTATTTATCTTTCCTACAAATCACTTCAACTAGGGCCGGAATCGAGCTATTGGGGTGTCTGGAAGAAGCTCAAGGCAAATGCCCTTTACAAATATGCTGCTCGAAGCTTTGGGTTCCATATTCGGAAATCTGTTGATGAGGACACGAATTATACCGAGCTCAGCACGAATCCCAACGCCATCTATTTTCCGAAACAGACTGATATCAACCCTTTGATCTCGAGGTTTCTCCTGAATGACGATCTAAGGTCCTCCTGTGCTTACATTATGTTCGGTGATGGATATCCGACGGTTTGGTCGCGGTATAGCACGTCGATCATCTCAGGGCTTCATCTCGCCGCCTGTAATGGGTTAGCATCAGCAGCTAGACATATATTGGCAGGCCAACATCCAGGGCGGGGCGGAGGAGTAGATCTGGAACTCAAAGATACCAAATTCGGCCGAACACCGTTATTGTTGGCAGTAGAGACTGGGTACGCGGACGTAGTAAAGGTACTACTAGAAAAAGGAGCAGAAACTGAGTCTAAGGACTATGAGAGTCAAACGCCGCTACTAGTAGCATCAATAGAGGGGCATGCGGATGTAGTAAAGTTACTACTAGAAAAAGGAGCAGAAATTGAGTCTAAGGACGATAAGGGTCGGACGCCACTATCGTGGGCAGCACAATACGAGAAAACGACTGTAATAGAGCTTCTGCTAAAGAAACAAGCAGAAATTGACTCTAAAGATAATAAAGGTCGGACGCCACTATCGTGGGCAGTAGAGTACGGGACAACGACTGTAATAGAGCTTCTGCTAAAGAAACAAGCAGAAATTGACTCTAAAGATAATGAAGGTCGAACGCCACTATCGTGGGCAGCACAGCGCGAGACGACGACTGTAATAGAGCTTCTANCGTACAGAATGACGACTATAATAGAGCATATGCTAAAGAGACAAGCAGAAATTGACTCTAAAGATAATAAAGGTTGGACGCCACTATTATGGGCAATAGAGAACTGGAGCACGGATGCAGTAGAGCTACTGCTAAAGAAACAAGCAGAAATTGACTCTAAAGATAATGAAGGTCGGACGCCACTATCGTGGGCAGCACAGCTCGGGTACGCGGATATGGTAGATCTACTGCTAAAGAATGGTGCAGATATGAAATCCAAAGATGGTTTCGATCGCACACCGCTATCATGGGCAAAGAGTAACTGGAATGTGAAGGTAACAGAGCTGTTGCTAAAATATGAAGAGCCCGTATCGACAACTATCGAAGGCTCTGAAGGAAATTAATTGGTTGAGAGAATTGGGTAGCTCTCATTTAATAGGGGTATATTGTTACAGTAATTTTTCGAAATCCAAAATTTGTGATCTACTTCCTGGTGTGTTCCACTTTCCGTCTATGCCAATCTCTAGTTTATATTTCACGATTTTTATTTTCTCTTTTTTATCAGGGACTCGGAAAACTTGGTTCCAGGGTAGAGGATAAGGCAACTAAATATATGAGCTCTAGAGCAATATATTGGCGTATGCAAATGAAACTCCACAAATATAAGTATATAACTAGATGGCTACCAGATTCAATCACTGCATCTCATCCAATTTGTGGGTTGAAATAAACCCAACCCAAAGCTAACTCAATCGGGAATCTAACCCGTTCGGACACTTCTCGGGTGAGCTTGATAATTGATGCTTACCCAACCCACACTACACTCCTGCATAGCTTAGCAATGAATATACCTACCCCAGGTTCTAGATTCCCGCCGCATCCTATATATTAACCACAAGGCCTCCAGATCGTCTATCCGCCTCGAACTACAAGCTCTCTGGATCGCTGTATTATTTAGTATCGTACTGCGCATTCTTTGCCTCCTTGTTGAAGTAGAAAATACCCTCGAAATTCAAAAAGAAATGACAGACTCCTCGAACGCCCGCTTCAACTCTGAAGCAGAGACCTGGGACCTCAATCCGGATGTCCAATCAGCTACAAAATCTGCTTTAGCAGCTATATTGGAGCGCATTCCGTCTTTATCTCCGGAAAATCCAAATAGTACGTTATCCATGAAAACCTCTGTCTCACAGCCTGGTATAGATCCCGTATCTGGAGTTGCGGGTGAATGAAGCTATATAAAGATGTTCATTCGATGTTCATTCGATCTCAATATGTATATATACTGCCACACACCTATACTGCCACGCTACTAATCTCTGCTCGATAATATTGCATATGCGCATATACATCTAAATTCAAAAGAGGTTATATATAAAAGCCGTAAGACGCTAACCAATCTGATAACCCCACAGAGCCCAAAGTCCTCGACCTAGGCGCCGGCACCGGCCTCCTCTCCCTCGCTCTATCCCCCTACGCCTCGACAATCCTCTCAATAGACCCATCGCCGGGAATGATCTCAGCCCTCTCAGCCAAACTCTCCCTTCCAAACTCCCCAAACAACATTACCCCTCTCTGCGCCCTCATAACTTCCCCTTCAGACCCCCGCCTCAACGGCCAAAAGTTCGACATCATAGTATCAAATCTGGTCATGCACCACGTACCCAACCTGAAGGAGTTCATAAACCTGACCCACTCCCTACTCGCCCCGGAAGGGGTGATATGTCTTACTGATTTCGAGAATACGGGACCGGAGGCTAGGAAGTTTCATCCGGAGGATAAGATGGAAGGTGTGGAAAGGCACGGGCTTTTGAGAAGCGAGATGGAGGAGTTTGTGAAGGATGCCGGGTTCAGGGAAGGCAAGGTGGAGGTTGGGTGGGTTATGAGGAAACAGGTTGAGCGGTTTCCGGGGGAATGGAAGAACGGGAAGCCCAAGAGCGTGGTGTTGGAGGCGGAGGGGGAGAGATGTGAGATGGATTTTAACTTTTTAGTAATATGGGGGAGGAAGTAGAGCGGTGTGTATACTTGCATGATGATGATTTGGGGATGCTAAATATCGATATCTAGCTAGGTACTTGAAATATACCGAGCGCGGATTCTGGTGCCAAATATAGACAGCATGACCGTTTTATCGATATCTTGTAGTGGGTAGAATTGTCAATGGACTAAACCTGTTGTTTCAATAGTCTCGACTACTTCAATAAGTACAAAGAATTATACAAAAATAAAATAAAAATAAGAAGCGCGAACACCACTCCTCTGATGATATGCTAGAAACAACTTGACCGAAAGCTACCAAGGAAAGGATGGGAGATCTCGAGATACTCAGGATAAGTATGTGTTCTCGAATACAACAACGACAACGACTAAGAAATGGAAGCAATCTATGCATGTGTTTTGCGGGAAAATTGTAAAGAAAGGATTACATCTGTATAAATCGAGGGAAGATAAAAGGAGAAGCGAAAGCGGCCGTGTCCGGTGAAACATTTAGACGCTGAAATAAACATTAAAATCAAGTAAAGAATGTAGAAGTAGGAACACCAGCCTGAACGAGGCAGACAATAATGAGATAGAGTAAAGAGAAAGGAAAGGAAATAAAAGAGTAAAATAAATAAAACAAAATAAAATGAGGGCTGAGAGTTGTCCAAAAGAATGCGATTCTTTGAATTCTAAAGAAAATAAAAGAGATATTCGCCAATCGTCTGATTGACGAGACCACCCTCAGTCCTGGGCTCCGAAGGATGCCACCGACTCAACCGCGCTCGGGTGCTAAAAGCGGTTTGAGAAAACGATAAACAGAGTCGGACAGGAGCAGTCTCGTAAAAAAGACGTTTCTACCAACGAAAAAATATTGAGAAAAAGGGTATACAAAAGAAAGGAAGGAAGTGAATGAAGTGAATCCAACAAACGCCAAGATGAAATGAGGGTCGTAAACGACGTTAACAAAATGAAATATACTTGATGGCGAGGTCCAGCAAATGAGATGGGTTATCATAGCCTCGAATCCAGGGTAACCAGGCTTAGTTAGTTGCAGAGGTTTTACTCTTTGCATCTGGGGCCTCAGACTTGACACTCTCACCATCTTCACCAACTTCCTGCTCCGCTCTCCTAGCGCGAGCGCCCTCCTTCAACTTCTCCCATCGGTCACGGTACTTTCCGACAACTGTCTTCAGCTTATCATTCTCCTTTAGGATCTTGGCTTCATACTGCCTTAACCTTGCAACTTCAGCCTGCAGCTCATCTAATGTCGGGTTCTCCGACAAGAGCGAAGGAGCAGGCGACAAGGCTCTGGGCTTCGAAGAACCCGGAAGCGGGGATGTGCCCCGGGCCTTCCCGGTCGGGTTCGGTGAGAGAGCACGGCTCGATTTGGTCGGCTTATCATCGTCGAAGTCCCTGGGAAATCCACCACCGAAACGTGGAGTCTTTGGTGGCTCATAATCATCCGCTGCGCCTCGTCCGGGAAGTGTTAGCGTCCTAGGCGCTAACCTTGGGGTCGGGGGCAGCTCAGAATCCGTCTGTCGGTCTGGCAATGTCAAGACCTGAGTTTCTGTCTTGCTAACACCACCACCCAACTTCAACGGAAGATCTCTTGATCGCCCACCAAGCCTGAGTTTGCCAAACCCACGGTCCGAATCTTCCGTTACTGGGCTGCTGTGACTTGTCTCCTTCAAAACCTGCAAACTTTCCCTCATCTTGGCAGCATTGACTTTCGCACTAGTTTCCCATGTGTGCAATTTGTGGGCCATAATATCGGTGAGTTGTCGTAGCTGTGTGTTTTCGAGCTCCAACTCTTCTCTAGTCTTCGTGCTAACTGTTTTGTTGGCTGGTTTCTGTCCCACCGTTGGTGGAGTTGCCGCCTCGCTCTTGTCGCCACTAGGTGGCTGTTGATTTCGTGTTAGGATGCCAGCGTACGACATGGTACCACCGGTTGTCGGCACAACATAAAAGCTCTCCGCGGCACCTTTGTCAGCCACAGCCTTTCTGAGTGCTGGATCCATGCTCGAGATATCTCCATCCAACGGTAGTCCGGCGTACGCCAGCGGATTCCCGACAGCTTCTATGTACTCCTCAAACTGGCTATAAAACTTTGTGAATGCCATATCTAGCTTTGGTGGATTGGGGCTGACCCCCCTAACCACGGAAGGGTCGTACTCCTTCGCAGCAGGTCGGATAGGCCCTTCACCGGGAGTTGGACCTTTGAATGCGTCAAAGGGAAGAACTTCTCTCGGTCCAACAACAGGACTTGTAGCGCTGGCAGATTTTCTCCTCTCTTTCTTCGGTGGCGCATTCAGTAGAACCGGACTTGTCCCTCTCACTGTTCCACCAGCACTAGCGGCACGGGCACCTGGCTCTGGCTCACGAACCTGCAGGAAGTTCCTATCATTGCCTGCATTAGCCGGACTTCGGCCTCTAACCGGAGAACGGATACCTCTAGCATTGGCAAGTTCATGAGCTAGCTGGAATGGATTTGGGGACGGCAGAACCGGGCCATCCCGCATGGAGGTGTAGGTGAGAGTTTGGGTGGTGATAGTTGTGGGCGAAGGTAGCGGTATCGGTGGCGGTGCTATCTTCCTTGTGCCTGACGGGTGGGATGGATTATCCGAGGTACTGGGCGTCGTCGGGGTGGATGGTTGAAAGAACATCTTTGGTTTATCCAATTGAGGGGACTCCGGCTTGTTTGATTCTGGGCCGAAGAGTGGTGGAGGTCGGTGCTTGGGTGATGTAGGCGGAGAAAATGTAGTGGCGTTGGTCGTTACCGGCTTCGCCATTGCTGAATCTTTGGTAGAGAACGATGTTTGGTTTGGCGGAGGTGTTGGGGGAGTTTGGACTGTAGATGCCAGCAATCTAGATGATAGGTCCCGGTGGTGCTGTTGTAATAAGGCAAGAGTTCTAAGAGCCTGTGGGTTTCGAAATAATACAGCTTGTTAGCGTGTTTCAAGTTCAAAGCCTCAAATGTCATTTAAATGAGATTACTGTGCTGACCAGCTTGTGAACGTTTTCGCCAAAGGATACAAAATTGCTATAAGTAACAGAAGTCGAATAGGGGGTATGAGACTATATAATATATGATCAGACTTTTTTTGCGAACAGACTTCGAGTACAGAATGAGATTACATGCGGAATCGAGAGTAGTCCGAAGGTAGGTGTGTGGTGAGGTGAAGGTTTTATGGGCGGGTCCGAGATCTTGGAACCCATTCAAGCCACGAACAACGACTACAGCCGGGACGGGGAAGGGGCTTTCGGTACCAGACAGGGCCTTCGAGAACGCGAATGCCGAAAACAAAAAAAAAAAAAAAGATGCACCAATTTGAAACAGCAGAAATATGCGAAATGAAGAACTAACCTCGGGGTCCTCGGTTTCCTGCTCAGCTTTTCCGAATTCTTCGGCAGCGTCCTTGTGTTCCTGCGAAGCGAGCTTGAAGTTGTGGAGGGTCTGCTGGTGGGTGGCCTTCGAAGCGTGTGCGTGAGCCTGAGGGGAAACGATATCGAAAACGTCAGCTATTTCTTTGGTTCACTTAAAGTAGATTTATTATTTGACAGGTTGTATTGTATTGGATGTCTCTGGTTTGGTTTGATTCGAACACATGTTCCGTAATATCTCCGGTACCAAACACCTGCCAGACAAGTGCCAGACGCTGTCATAAGAAATGGTACGTACCCTTGTGAGAGGTGCGGCTTCCATGGTCAACGAGAGTTTTTATTCGAATTCTCTTGTTTTATGGAAATCGAAGGTGAAAGAAGAAGAAGAAAAAAAAGGTTGAAAACACTGGTATCTCGAACTGGGAATTCCTTCCTCCTTAATTCATGCTTTGTCGAAGGACCTCCAGATTTTTAGGGTACCCTGACGGAGTTACGGCGATTCTGTCGGACGAGTAATCCAGGCTAGCCACTTGAGCGAAGCGGGGAGACGAGACGTAGAGAGTATGCAGTGCCGTGCTGAGGGATCGTAAGAGAGGGGCGGTTAGCTCGATCCAGCGAGCCTGTGATTCGGCAGTTCGACTGTTAGTAAAATCGGAAAGACGCCTTTCTGTTTTTCCTATATCAGGGAAGGAAAAGTAGAATAGTTGAATGAACGAAAAGCAGCGGAGGTTCTGGGCGATTCTGCAGAAGGGAACGATGTCTGTATTAAACAGCTGGTCGGATGATGACTTTTGCCTCTTTTAACCATACAGCAGCGTGGCCGATGCAGGATCCCTGACAGAAATGCGGATTCCTTGTCGAGGTGAGCGATAAAGTGTATCAGAACTACGAAAGATCCAGGCACTGACTGGCAGGCTGGCGGCAAGCAGGAGGCTTTTAACTCCCAACGTGGGGTGTTCTCTCTCTCTCTCTCTCTCTCTCTCTCTCTGTCGCTGAAGCCGGTGGTACGTATGCGGGAGAGTACGATGCGTAAAAAAGGCCAAAGGATGGAGAAAGGTACCTGAACGACCAGGAAACGAAAACTAAACACGCGGAACAACGGGGCTATCTGTTTAAAAGAGAGAAGAGAAAGAAAAAAAAAAAAAAAGAAGAAAAAAAGGGAGGATGTATGCGTGCAAAATGTCAGAACCCGTGGATCTGAATCATAGGAGTCAAGCAAAGCAGAGGGATGTTGGTTGCAAGCAGTTGGATTCGGTGTTATTAGTAGTATATATGCAAGGTATGCATGGGAGGAAGGCTCAACGTCCGGACCCAGACCGTCGGCGCCTCGACCGTCTGGACAGGGGATATCGAATCTGACTGGCTGGACAGGATCTCACCAGCTGGGCTGATACAATAGCAAGGGGAGGCCGGGGTCGTGAACAATGTCGATTGTTCTCCGTTTCCGCCCAGCTGATTCGGCGGAGCAGCTTTGCAAACAATAAGGGCTACCAAGGAAGCAGCCAACCGACAAGCTAGCTGGAAGCGCACAGCTGTGCAGTTGCAGGGTCGCAGCAGGAGGGCCAGAAAAAGGCCAGAAAAAGGCTCGATCCAACGTTTGATCGAACAGAACAATCACTTACCGGCTGTGATGGTTACCTCGAGCCTGATCCGGCGCCGTGATGTCGCAGAAGAATGCCGGAGATGGTGATTTCGACAAAGCGGCGTCGGACGTTTGTTGAAGTTGGTTTAGTTGATCTTGGAATTCAGAGCTTGTTGTTTGGAGGTCAACGTTGGTGTTGGGCCACGTTACGGGAGACTCCTTTGAATTCAGAACATTAATGCCTTCGAAGGAGAACCTGATACGATGCACTCAAAGAGGGGGGGAAAGTAAGTTTGGCTTTAGTTGGCAGGATGCATTTCACTATGATATAACTATTTTTTGTACTCTTATTTTATTTTATTTATTTTATTTTATTTTATCTTTTATTATTATTTTTTGCTTTCTCATTCGGCCTTTTCATGGTAGGCACCCAAGTACTTGGGCACTTGGGGTAGCTACTTCCAGAACGGTATACCTCATCCACCGTGGTATCGTGAAATTGCAGCGGCGGTTAAGCGCCTAGGCTAAAATGCGCCTTCCGGAGAAAAACAAGCTAACTGACAAGACCGAACTTGATCCCACAAAAAGTTAGCACTGGAACGGAATGCATAAACTGCCAGTGTTTCGAACTTCCAAATACTCGCAGTAACTGTTGACTGTTTTTACGTACGTACATGCATTCACATTCATATGATCATACTCTCGCTCCTTCAGGATATGCCATGATGATGATGATGATTATTATGATGGCAGTGCAACGCCCAAGGGAAGGGGACAGACCCGATAGTTCTACAAGCGCCAACTATGACCAAGGTTTCGAGGCTGTCGGTGGACGAGCAGCAACCCCCTCCATTCGCATTCCAGGACCCCCAGCTTAGCCAGTATCACGGGTTCACCAAGTCGCCTTGACTCGTCCAGTGACACCATCGTCATATCGGTCCTTCCAGCCAACCGCTTCATTGCGAGGACAGTGGAAGAGAGGGAATCACCCCGGCTTGCAGAATTATTCTTCACAAAAAGTCTGTGTCCCAGGCTTGCCACCACCGAATTCATCTGAGCACCTCATTTTCCATTCGCTCGCACGAGTCGAGGTCTCATTTTATTGTTCCTCGCAAACAAAGCCCAAAGAGGCCTCAGTTCGGGTGCCTGTTGTATCTGTCCTCCCACTCGCCGGCCTTACACCAAGTATAAGGTCTCTCCCAAGATTAAATCTCAGCCAATCAAGGGCTGGCGTCGACGGGCGGCAACTCCCCTGCTGCTTCAACGGGATCTCCACCAGGTTGCTGGAACCCACCTGCAAGTCATGGCTATTGAGCCAATCGCGAGTCGCTCTGCAAGCGCTGGGCAAACTATCGACTAATTTGGCCGCCTTTCCCCTCCTCCAAAGGGAAGAGGGGAAAAAAGGAAGGCCTCGGAATTTAAACTGAATCTTCCTATAGCAAACCATGATATGAAGCCTCTCGAGCCGACAATGCAACAAAGTTTGGGAGAAAAAAAAAAAGAGGCTTTCCGGGGGAAGGCTTAAAATAGCTTGTCAACGTGGCCCAGAATTCTCCGTGCGATTATGGCTTTTTCAATTTCGCAGGCCGTGTCGCAGGTTTATTACGAACGCCTCGTTCCCGATCCTTTGCAGGATTCTTCGCACCGTTTGAAGGATATCGACTCCGAAAGACCCCATGCAACAGCCAGCCAAATATCATAATACAAAGTATGTATATGTAGTCCTCGGGCTAGAGAAAAACATACTCGCCGTTCAAAATGTCTTGCAATATCGAAATATTAATCATGTGATGATCCCAACTTTTGAAATCGTAGGCATTTGCTCGGGTCGACGGTCGAAGGATGCCAGGTTTGCCTTATTGTGCGCGGATGGTATCTATTCCAGAACCAAATAAGGAGATAGATACTCAAGGTCTTGCCAATGTAGCATAATGCTATCCCAAGATCTCAGCTGTCACGAAACCCATATCATGACGTTGTAATCAAAAGCACAGGCATTCATCTCGGCCCCGATTGAGTTAGACCGGTCAACTATCCAACATCATGGCCTGATGCATAAACGCGACACCTGTCGCGAACCTTCAAACTCCAACATTGGTATTATAATATCAACCGTAATCCGTGACAAAAGTCAACATTTGCTGTATTAAAAAAAAAAATCGATCATCATGAATCAAAAACCCCAGAATTGTCCAATCTAACCCTTAATTGCGCAAACAATGTCCTCAATATGCATACCCCCGGAGCTTCAACTCTTGATTCTCGAATCGGCATCTCCATGCTAATACGCCACACTTCGCCTCATCTACACACTTTAGAAATCTAAAGTCGACTCCCTCAAACTCAACCTCTGCTGTTCCCCGCCTCTTGTGAAAGAGGGAACAAAAACCTGGTGTTTGAAGTTAGCCCCACCGTCAACCACCGATGCTCCCTTCCTAACCGATTCCGCATTGTTCAACTGCACGGGTTTCTGGCATCGCGAGACGAAGGCTAGAGCTAAGAGGATAGTTCTACACGAGACCGAACGTCCAAGGAAGAAGTACAAAGTTTGACAGGAATTACTGGATAACCCACAGGAATTCATCCCGCATGCGAATGACCAGTTAATAATACCAGATACGAGGGATTCGAAGCCGTAGCCTGCTACGAGCCGCTTCCAGTATACAATGAACGGTTTTTATTTGCGCCTCATCGACTACGTTGAATTTAGTAAATTGCGGTGATCTCATTAGGAAAGGGAAAGGGCTCACACTTGGAGAGTTCGAGCTGTGCACAAGGAACCTGAGGCCTGAGAATCGCTGGCTGGAGCTGCTGTCGGCAGATGCGAAGAAATTGGTTATCCAGTTTGGGCGGGCAGTGGAGCAGAAGCTCTTGAACATTTATGTTGAGGACTTGAATATTTATCAAATATGAACAGATCCACGTATAAACAAGAGCAGCGGTATTTTTTTTGAAGATATTTTTTGTATTCCCGTTAGATGTGTTATAATTTATCTGGACTGGCCTCAAAGAACAGTCATTGTATGGAGGCAAGGTTTGATTGCTATATATGGGCCTCATGATCAAGCAGCCTCGCAGCCAGACCATGCAACGTTTGTAAATATAATGCCTGGGATTTGCTCCATTCGACAGCCACACCGATGCATTGGCCTGTTTAGCTCCGTAGGGTGTATAGGCGACCATGTCAGAACGCTGCCAAATATTTAAATTTCAATCCAAAAGGCTGCCTCACAGGTCCCTTCAGAAACTTATACAACCGTTTGAGAAAACCGTGTATACATGCAGTAATTTGAAGATGGATCGGAAGGACGCCAATTTTTCTGCCAAGGAGAAATCTAGAAGGATTAATCTTGGAGGATTATTTCGTCGTACGAGATCTGCCTCGAATGCAACAAATGCTGACACGACCCCGCTTACACCTAAGCCTTTGGATCCGGAGTCTTCTAAGCATCAGCGATCGGGGTCGACAGTAGATAGTAATAGTGTAGGCGCATTATTGTTGAGTAAGTGAAAAAATTTATTTTTTTATAATATCACTCGTAGTTCAAGAGAGGAGAGACTCGAAATCGAGTATAACACATACACAGCACCCAATAAAAAAATACGCGCGAGTCTTGCTAATGAATCAGAACAGCTGCAAATAACGTTGTGATACCACTTCAACATAACACCAGTGGGCGAAATTCGGCCCCAATACCACCAGTTATCGCCATAACCCCAGCCACAGCTCCGATTAGCGTACCATCGGCACCGAATAGCCTAAAGCCCTGCGACCTTTGGCAGGAGGCAGCTAATAGGCTTCAAGAATCCGACAGAAAACACATCAGCGACGCTAACTCAACTAACACTCCCTGGAAGTCTGTCGTCGATGATCTTATCTGTCAAACGGAAAGCCTTCGCGAGATCTCACGCCAGAAGGCTTGGAAAATAACATGGGGAGACCGCACCCTGATACTAAGAGATGTAGCTGAGAAGACTATTTCCTGGCTACAGAAGTTCAAAGAAATCGGTGACATCGCGGTTCAGTATGATCCGGGCCATGCGTCGCTACCTTGGGCCGGTGTGCGCTTTCTTTTGCAGGCAATCGTGTCTGACTTTGAAGGCCAGGCGGCAATATTGGTTGGAATCGAGAAAGTTACTTCAATAGTCGCGAGATTCACGATATACGAACAGGTATATCTTGGATTTGGACTTCAGCACGAGGACGCATTAAGGCAACGGATAGTTGAATTCTATGCCCTAATACTTCGTTTTCTCATCACTTCAAAGAAGTTCTTTGAAGCACACACACTAAGTAATCATTAAAGAAGAAGAAGAACCCGTAATGCCGTACCAACTAACTCGATAAAATATCTAGCCCGTGCTGGTAAAGCCATCCTACCATCAAGTTACACGAAAGAGCTCGATGAGATACAAAAGGCCGAGGAAGAAACAATGAAGGATGTTCAAGCCGCAGAAACACAAAGTAGGTACTATTTCGCCAGTGCAGCATATAAATTTAGAGATCTTTAGAACTGGAGACAGACGTGCGGGGCTGAAATCAGAATCTCTCGTTCTAGGAAGCCATATAGATAAGTTTTCAACGGCACAAAACTTTGAGGTTCTTCAGAATCTTCTCAGAGACTTTGATCAGCCACTGTCTCGGATGGACAATGGAATTGAAAGAATCATTGATAACCTTGATGGTAGTTACTCGGAGGCTTACCTTCGGCTTGTTAAGGACTGACGAACCCGTCCAACAGAGCAGAAACGAGGAGAGGCACTGCAATGGACGTCACCAATAAATCATAACTTGCAGCACGAGTTCGTAGTTGAGACGATCACCGAAGGAACATGCACTTGGCTTCATGCAGAAGCAAATTTCAGAGAGTGGAGTAATTCGAGCTCCTCCGCTGTGTTTTGGCTTAAGGGTGATCGTAAGTTAGAACATCTCTCTCATATCATCCATATGCCCAGAAGACATGCTGACCATTCGCTTTTAACCCAGCTGGATGTGGAAAAACTCGACTGACGTATTGGCTCATAAGACCTTCGAAAGACAAGAATAACGGCTAATCGGCTCCTAGTTCATCCGTCATCCAACTACTCTTAGACGAAAGAGACAAATCCCAGAGACAGGAATGCATTGCTTACTTCTACTGTGACGGGAAAACCGGCGACGAATCTAGAACAGATCCGAAGAGTATAATAGGCTCGCTGCTCAAACAGATGGCATGCATTCGACCGGGCGAGCCTCTACAACCAACAGTAGTAAATGCCTATCATAAGAGAGTAGAATCTGGAAACAAACCATCGCCTCCAAGCTTTAAAGAGGCAAAACAAATGATCTTTGATATCAGCACAGACCAGCTATACTCTAGGATAACTCTGGTCATCGACGCCATGGATGAATGCAACAAGGAATATCGCGGGGAGCTGATAGATACCCTGATAGAGCTTGTTCGGACTTCAAATACCCTTGTGAAGGTGTTCTTCTCGAGTCGGCCTCACGAAGACGACCTGAACCGTCAGCTCGAAAGAGTCTTGAAGCATTGCATCGATCTATCAGATACCTCGGCCGACGTGGAACTTTTTATCGATCAGAAGATGTTGGATCACTTACAAAGCGGGCGTTTCCTTCCCCGACTCCCTGAAGAAGAGAGGAATAAGCTCAAGGAGACTGTTGTCCAAGAGTTAAAAGGGAAGTGCCGTGGAATGTAAGCTCAGCTTTAAAAAGATATAGAAAGATGCAAGCCATATCTGATACTGGTCTATGTAGGTTTCTATGGGCAGATCTACAGATGAAAGAGCTCTGCCGCCTAAAAAGTAGGACCGAGGTCGCACCCTGTCTGGCGAGGCTTCCTCTCACCCTTCGATCGACCTACCAACGAATATTAGACAAGATTATAGAAGACAGTGAGCTGGCACAACGGGTCGCGGCGACAGCATTTCGATGGATTTTAGGAACACTTCGGCCGCTTAATCCAGGGGAGTTACTTGGGGCCATCCAGGAGAAGACAGGTGCAGTGGATCTAACACTAGATGCTGTCCTAGAGATATGCCAGAACCTACTGGTTTTGGACCAGGCAGAGGATGTGGTCCGCTTCATGCACTTGTCGGTTCTCGAGTTTCTTCAACACACGAAGAACATACTACCTGGACTCCCTGACGGGTTTTCTTTTAAACAAGAAGAATGCTTAAATTCTGTCACTCTTGATTGCCTTGAATATCTCTCGGATGAAAGATCTCGGCGTTTCGACCCATCTCTGCTCTCGGGCTTCTGGGTTCAATATTATTTTTCCCTTTACGACGAGGAGAGCTGGTTCAAACCTAGACCAACTCTGCCTCAACGCAAGAAGCTCCTCAAGCTCAACTCAAATAGCGTCGTTCAGCACAAGCTTCGACCAGACCTGGAGTTCACAACATTTGTCTGGGAACAATGGGTGCTGCAGCTACGACAAAGTACCGATCAATCAGATGAGATATTTGATGCTCTGAGGCGTCTTTTAGGAAGATATGGGGAGCCATCGAAGGCTTTCCAAAGCCTAGCCGAATATGGTACTCGCGTCGCAATAAACTTTCATAGAGAGAATATGGAGGTAATGATCCAACGCACAGGGGTTATTGATATGTCTAGCGATGGACTACTCTATACTTGGATTCTTAGTTCTCTTACTTTGTTATTTTGGTATGATTTTGAGCCTTGGAACGGATTCACGCTTTTTAAACGCATTTTGTGCGATCGGGATCTACCTCCTCTGCTTTTATCCTGCTACATCGGTCTCAGTCGGTGTATCCGGTGGTCGTACGACAGCAGCGAGCTCATTCGGAGGCACATAGCGGCTGATGGGAGTTGTCTGGCAGCACTATGCTTGTTTTTTTTTAAATACGATTACCTATTTTGCCGCGAAACCTTCGAAACCATCATAAATTTCCCCGATTTTACTATAACGGAGTCTGATACAATTCAATTCCTCTGGCATATACAGAGACTTAGGAGTCTATATAACCAAAATTCATGGCTATTTTGCATTTTGACAATCATCCGACGGCACACACAGTTCTCAATTGACCCATTCCGCGTCGCACGCTTCGCAATTTATATATACTGCCTAGAACACTTCACTTTTCTTGATGATTCCTTCCAGGAGATCTTTTCTGCTCTTGAGGATATTTCCGAGTATCCATCTACGATCCTGACAGACGACGGCATTGCTGTATCGATGGATTCGAAGTTCCTACGACACTGGCTCATTCATAGCCTGGAAGACGAAGCCGACGATGATCGCAATTGTAAGAAACGCGGCGAGCTCGAGCAATTCCTGCCTAGGACCCCTCTTTACATCATAGACCTCTCAAATCTCCTCCCTTTTGGAATGTTAGAGTCGTTGCGGTATTGGCTAGAGATGGGTATCCGACCCAATCATACAGGTCCATGGGGGAGTTTGTGTCATCTTCTGGTTTCCGTGTTTTCTAGTCTAGGTGTTGGAACTCAAGACTGCAAGATTCTCAAGGATTCATTAAAGCTCATGGTTTCCTACGGGGCTGATATAGATATAAAGCACCCTGTTACAAAGGAAACGCCATTGGAATACGCTTGTCGCTATAGGGAGGAGGAGGAACAACAATGCTATGTTGTAAAGACCCTGCTCAACTTCAGGGCAACCATGACCCGCAATGCCGCTTTCAATATCGCTACGATGAACAATAAACTCCTTAAGAAGTTCATGGAAGATCAAACAGAGTATAAGATTCCCAATATAGCGAGAGGGCTTCTTTCAGAATTTGAGGTTAGCTCGGAAGATATCGTGCTTCAACTGATTGACGGGTTAAACCCGCATCTTGTCTTTCCCAACCTTGACTCCTTTAAGTCAGCAGTGATAGAGAAAAAGGGCTCAAACATCGTCACTCCGTGCTTGTTGGATCACATCTGGAGGAGTCACGAACTCAAACCGAGGGAACGGTCGTTTAGGTCCTCCAACTTCGAGTGGCAGTTGGCTCTATACGGTAGTCTCAGGGAGGAAATAGAACACCTGAAGACAGAATCCTACAAGAATGCCACAAGAGGCTACACCAATATTCGGGCCCTTTTACAGGAGCCGACAAATTAAAGATGGTCTCATAAACTGCTCTTCATAGAATTATGTACAAGGACGCTCGCCGAGGCCAGTTATATGGGGCAATGCGAGAAAACTTACCGGGGAACATCAAACATACTAATATTATTGTTCGATAGCGTCTATGGCCTCCGAGAGCCTCAGAGGAGAGTTTTAGTTGCTAGTCTATATATATGGTACTCAGCAAGATATAACCTACTCTTCCGCTGACAAGGACAGTAACGCGGCGCTCAATCAAATTATGGATATGGTTGGAATGGAGCATAGCTGGCCCGTTGCAGGATATCTCTATTTGATTTTAAATGCAATCATTCTCTTCAAATTTGGTATTAAGATATTGTACTACATAGATAGCTTTATCGATCCATCAGATTCTGATACCCAACTCCTCTATTACACAATACCCAAGCCATGGCCAACTAAAAGTTCTGGCCAGAGACTACAATCCGTACACCGTATGCAGAGTATCAACATCACAATAAATTCGTAAACTCCCACCAGCCATCGCCAGTCATCGCAAAGTGGAAATATCAATATCAATATAGTTACAGATATTAATATAACAAAAGACCCTGTCCAGTAACCTTATAACTCTATTGATCACGCGAAATAGACATTCATGGATTTTTAAATAGTTACATATCGCATGATGCCATGCTGATCTTACGATCCTGATATCGATTTCTGGTGCTGAATTTTCGCACTCGTATAAATAAGCTATAGCCTCACGATCAAATCTACACATCTACTTATCTATATATATATATTGGACAATATATAGCTAGACAGCGACCTGAGACTTTCAATTTTGATATAATCCTCTTTGAAAATTCAAAATGTATAACTTACTCTACAAATGAATGCGAACGAGAAGACAAAAGCGGAAAAAAGGAAACGCCTACATTCTGATCAAAAACTATCAAGGACGCAGAAGAAAGAAAACAAAAGAAAGAAAAGAAGAAGGAAAAGAAGTATGAACAAAAGAAAGTTAAACAAACAAAAACCACTTGATTATGTTATGAAGAACAAAGAAAAAAAGAAAACCGAAAGAAAAGAAAGGCTCAAATGCCAGTCAAAGAAGCGTCCGCAATGCTATACCCTGCCAAAAATATGCAAAATTCAAGCAAAGGCCAAACCCAGCTCCAACAGTGCCAGCCCCAGAACATAAATTCAAAAACAAAAGAGAGACAATCGCCAATTTTTTTACCATCTTACAAGATATGTTTCAAAAAGACAAAAATGACGCCGCAAATAGGTATGGTGTTCGGCTTCAAAGCTCCTGCTTACCGTCGACCCTCGCCGCCGCCGCAAGTTCCGGAGTTCTAGCGCACCTACAGTTCGTACAAGTGCACGCTTTCCCCGATTTACACCCGCAGCCGCTGTCCACTTTCTTCGCCCCGCATCCGCAGCCGCCAGCCCTCTCCTTTTGCTGGCCATGCTGGCTCAAACTCGCGCTGGTATTCTGACACCCGCACCCCTTCCCGTCGGCCTTGCCACACTGACAGCTACCCCCGTTCTTCCCGCACTGACAGCCACCCGCAACACCCTTCTTCCCACACCCGCACTCCTTCCCATCCTTACCGCATCCGCAAACCCCCCCGTTCTTCTCACACTGACAACCCCCCTCCTTCACTCCCTTCCCACAATTACAGCCCCCGGCAGCGCAAGTACACGTCCCGCCATTCCCACAGTTACAGCCTTTAGCGGTTTCCTTCTTTTTCTTCTCCTCGCTAACCTTCTTCAACACCCCCAACCGTTCCTCAGCAACTCTGATCGCCTCATCAACCTGCCTCTCCACCATCCTCGCATCCATCCCATAACTCTGTCGTCGGATCCCGTCCCTCATCCCCCGCGCCTCCCGCTCGTACCTCCTCCCAACCCTCTCATCGTGTCCGATGATCTCGTTAACCCCCGCCCGGTCTTCAAGCCAATCCCAAAGCCCCGCTTCCTCTCTCAGCCACATCTCACCCAGTATATCCCTTTCGGTCTTCCTGAGCCCCCTATTGACCTTCGTCGGGTCTCCAAAGATAGCGCGGCTGAGGCTCATGGAGACCATGACTATGACAAGCGTAACCAATATCCCCGCTCCGAACTCCCCGATCAGTGACGTGATAGGTTCCATGACGGGAGCGAGCATTCCCCATTTTTGGGCCGCGGTGGCAGCGGAAGATTGTACAGCTGTAGTTGTGGCGGTGGATCCGCCGGCAGACCCTGCGTCGCGGTCTGCCCGTCGCTTTCGCTTCCCTTTACCTCCCGCTGCTCCTGCGACGGCAGATTTCTTGCTCGCGAATTCTCGACGGAGGGCGTTGAGGAGATCTTTTGTGTAGTTTATTTGTCCGTCCGAGGCTCCCTTTTCAATTGGCCCTGCTTGCAATTAGCATTGAGAAAATAAAAATAGAAATAAAAATGCAAATATGAGTATGGAAGAAAACATACCCTTGATCCAACTCTTCCCGCTCCACTCAACCGTGCAGTTCGTCACAATCCTCGTCCCATTCCCTTCCCCCCACATCAAGCACGTGCGCGTGAGGACCTTGAAAACCCCTCCGCTAGGTACGTCTGGCGTCTGCGTGTAAGTCACCACCGTCACTGCCTTCTCCAAGTCATCCTGCTCTATGACCTCCGTTATCAGACACTTCGTGCTCTTTGGGCCGATACTCGCGTTCAGCGGTTTGATGTACGAGAACGATCGGGATTTCTTCCCGGGGTATTCGGTCGAGTCTGCGAATTTGGCGTCGTTGGGGATTGACAGGTTTTCCACTTTACAGTCTTCGGCGAGCAGGCGGGTTAGGAACGGATACGAGGATTCGCCGTACATGACCGAGAAGACCTTTCCGAGAGGTACGGCGATGGTTTCGTCGCAGAGTGCGCGGTCGAGATGGCTGGCTTCGTCGCCGCAGACCGTCGGTGCGTGTGCCGAGGGTCCGGGGAATACCCCGTCCGCCGCGCCGGCTTCTGCTCCGCCGTTCGCCACAGCAGGGGAGGTAACCCCGCCGCCGGCGCCTGCGACTGCGGGTATGGAGGACTTCTTCGAGACGGACTTTGCCATCGCTGGCGCCTCCGTCGCGGATGGGAGGTCCATATCGCTTGAATCCCCCAGACTATCGTATTCATCGTCTTCGTCGTACGCGCTCCCGTCCTCGTCCTCATCCTCATCTACACCTTCACTAATCCCCTCTTCTTTATCCCCAAGTCTAGTCCCGTTGATGGTATCTATCAAGTTCGGATGAATGGTCCTCCAAATCCCCAATATCAGGTCATAAGTAGAATCACGGCTGATGAACGATGCAAAGACATTCCTCGCATGCAAGGTCTGTATCATGATGCCGTTCGGGATGACCAATGCCGTCATTTTCCGTTCGATCGCTACGATCTCATCGAACGAGATAACGAGCGTGGTGGTCCATCCGAAAATGTTGGAGTAGAAGCATATGTGTCCCGATGATACGTACATCCTGCCTTGAAGAAGAATTTCCTTTTGTAATGCGCAGCCGTAGTCTTCGATGAGGTTGTCTTCGAGGGGGACGGTTTTGAAGAGCGTGTGAAAGTCGCGGTTGCGTCTAGTGGTCGCCGGGGCGAAAGTGGTGACGCGGCCGGTGAGCGCCGGTGTGGATGTTAATGAGTCGCTGCCTTGCGTAGCGGTGCTGACGCCCCGTTCTCTGCGTCTCCTGCTTCCGTGACGTCCCAATATCGACCGTCCGCTGTCGCTTCTCTGTCTCCCCAACCCTGCAGATTCGGGTTCGTCGTTCAGTTGTATTGTCGACGGTGTACCCGCACCGGGACGGCTCTCGTAGATGACAGTTTCAAAGCTCTTTTCACCGAGGATTCCGCCCGCGCTCTTGGGGATGGACCCGATTTCCTCCTCCTTCTCCCCCGTCAGGCCGAGGCCGTGCAGAACTACGGGTTCCGGCATTTCGACACCAGACGGACTATTCGGTCTGCTTCTCCTTTTCCTTTCTCTTCCGCTGCCGTCGCTGGCTGTGATTCCCAAAGATCCTAAACTCAACTCTCCCTGTCCCAATGTCTCCACGGCAAGCGGCTTGCGGTCTTTGTCTTCTGGGTTGATTTTGCCAGGTGTGCCTGGTGCCGAAGGAGAAAGGTCGCCTGGGGTTCCAGAGCTGGGGATGGTGATGCTGCTGATGACTCCTGGTTGTTCCTTTTTCGCCCCTTTAGCGCCTGGCGCGAGCGAGGTGTTGACGATAGTGCTGCCCAACTGCGAGGCGGCGGTTTGCGCAGCGGAGAACATGTTGGAGAAGAAGCCGGATGCGTTATTGGCCCCGTTGGGGTTATTTGCGTTTACGGTTGTGCCGACGGTGGGTGTTGGTTGCGGAGTGGGGACTTCAATGGTCGGAGTAAGGGGTTTGTAACTTCCCGCGAAGCCGTTGCCACCTTCTTCCGGAAGCGAAGAGTGAGAGAGCTTGCTGGGAAGCTTGCTGATGCTTGAACCTCTGGCCCTTCGGGAAATTATATTTGTCGCGGCTGAGACAGGGGGTTCGATTGGAGTGGGAGGGGTGACGACCGTGTCCGGTTTGGTGATTGTGAGGGCGGCTTCGGTGGAGATGACGGTCGAAGGTGTGGTTTTCGGCTGCAGGATTGGAACGGAACGGGGAATCGGTGTGCCTTCGGCACCGGAGCCGGAGGCGTTGCTGGCGTTGCTGTCGGAGCGTTTTCTGCCCTTCATGCCGAGGATGTTGCCGAGGACGATTCCTGAGGCCAAAGTCGGGGTTACGGAACCGTTTGCGGGGGAAGGCGAAGAATCGCGGGAGCCTTGGGAGTGGGCTGGAGATGTGGAACGGCGGATTGGACGACCATCGGGGGTGACTTGGAGTTGGGTGGACCGTGAGGATTGGGAGGGGTCTTCGAAGGATGTGGAGATACTGATCGGGAAGGTGGCCGTGTGGGATTTGGAGGCGGGGTCGGGAGCTACGAGACCCGGCTCGAAAGTTATGATGCTGCTTGCCATAGATAGATGTTCACTTAGTCTCTCCGATTGATATACCTTCTAGAAGGGGGGGGCGGCATAGATTGGGGTTCGCTCGGAATGAGTAGTGTATATATATATATATCTGGAAGCATGTATATATTGTTTCCAGAGGACAAAAGGTAATTAGGGGAGCATATTGTTCAGGAACAGGGTCTCAAACGGCTGGCTTGTTTTTTTTAGTTCTTCGAAACCAAATCACTCCCCAAGGATCCCTTGCGTGAGAGGTCTAAGGAGGACAAAATACCCGATACCCCCGCAGGTTTGGGACGTTCGAGTGGCTTCAGATGAGTCGGGAAAGCCCAAGCTGGTGTTACCGTCCGAATGGGGACGGGATATGTTTCCATACGATATACGATATAGAGATAGCGGAAATGCTAGGCTCGAAAGAGCTAGCAAAGCGAGAGAGAGGCGGCCCCTCAGAGACAGAAAGAAGATACTCAGATAGAGGGGGAGGGAAGGCAGAGAAAGAAAAGAAAATCTTACCTATCATGTTCATGGTCGTGGTTTTCGCTTTCAAAGCTGCCGGAGACGGAGTTCCTGCGACTTCTGGAGTTGCCATTGATATCGACTGATAGGCCGGCTTCCTCGCGTTCCTTACGCTCTTTACGTTCGGCACGACGCTTGCGCAGCTTGTCTATGTAGCCGGCGGTGGTGGTTGGGGTGCTGGATTTGAGGGAGCTGTTATCGGTGGAAGAGAGGCTGCCGGTGGATTGGTTTGAAGGCTCTGAGATGGAGAGGTTTTGGGAAGATTTCTTCTTGCGGGCTTTGGAAAGTGCGCGGGAGATCGGGGAGGAATTGGTATCGGGAGCGGAGATGGTGGTGGTAATGGATGGGATTGACCCGGCGAGAGAAGCGCTCGAGCCGGACATTTTTGTTTTTTTTATTGAGGCTGCGATCGACTCAGCACTCGAGCAACCTCAATCGCAGGGAGTATATAGACACTTTTCGCTGTGTAAAGGGCCCGCCACTTCCCGTGATTGATTGATTCCTTGGATCAACAGATTCGAAGGACGCAAGAGATTCAAATGGTAAAGGAAGCAATTCGGTGGACGGGAACGACGATACGATTTGGTATGATATAATGATAATATCTGCCTGCGCGAAACGACGTAAATGTATGGTAACCACGTAAGACGTAACGAGACGTAACCGTATGGGAAAAAAAAGCACGGAGCTAGCGTCAATCGTTGAGCGCTTTAAGCGGGGCGACCAGCAGGCTCGGCGGACCGGGGAGACTCGTCCGAAGAAGCTTTGAAGCCAGAGAGCTAAGGTTTTTTCCCCGCCCAGGTTTAGGTATGATGAAATCGGGCTGGCCTGAGCATTGCAGGTCGGAGATCCAGATATGGCGGAGGAGGAGAGAGAGAGAGAGAGAAAGAGTGGGAGATAAAGCGGAGGTCGATTTGATTTGATCTGATCTGATCTGATCTGATCTGATCCAGTGGGAGTCGACAGAATGGCAGCTGGCTGAATACGAAAGAAGAAAAATGTTAGCTTGGTCAAAGCAGCCTTGTGAAACGGCCGAACGGCAGCCTTGCAGAGACACACACAGCTCTCTCGGACTCGGCTGAACTGCGGCCGAGTGGAGGCTGAGGTCGATACTTACTCGGGGTACTTAGAGTAGCTGGCAGATGGAAGCTGTTGGTATCGATGATGATGTACCTCGGAGGGAATGGCGATGGCGATGGTGATATAGCCGGCTACGGATACATATCAGGAGCACCACTGATAATTGATAGCGATGGTGATGTTAGTTGCAGTTGGAGTTGAGGTCGACGGTCGTGATATCGATGTATGTATGTATACCACACCCGCGCACACAGATCAAGTACAATATATATATATATATATATATATATATATATGCTACATGCCTGTCGACAGCTTCAAAGGACACAGTTCAAATTAATAGCTTCCCGGTCGATACAAATGAGTTATATATATGTACTCGAGCGCATACGGTTGAGCAGCGGTGACTTGGCCGTAATCGTATGGTAATATATTGGTGTATACTATGTACTGTGTGCATGGGGCATCGATAGAATATTAGTGTCACTGTCACTGTCACTGTCACTTATAATTGTAATAAAATATTACTTTATACTTCACACTCACACCGCAGCCCTGGCGATACGAAGCTGCCAAGAAAGAACCGGAGACTGTTCTATCCGCATGCAAAATCACATACGTAACCAACCATCCAAGTAAGCACCGGTAGTACAGCTGCAGCAGCGGGGGAGAGAGCAGAACATCCCTTGGATAAATTTTGGTGGTGGTGGTGGTGCACTGGTGTCGAATTCTCCAATTACCCGAATCGAATGCATGCTAACGTACGTTATGTTTCTAGCCTGAACCCCGCCAATCGATCGATTCGGTACAGCCAAGCCCGGGGTGGAAATCTTAGCTGTGTATCTAGACTTTTTTTTCCGTTGTCAGGCTGTTTTTAGCCCGTAGTGTGTATTATCGAGGAAACTGGCGCCGGCATCTTGGGATTTCCTATTAAATTTATAAAACTGATTGCTCGGCTCTAAATATAAAAAAAAATCTAGACCTGTTATAAATAAGTATAGTCATTTGTGTAAGTGCTGGTTGGGTGCGCCTTAGACCTGGCCTGGTGTTCTCTTAGTATATTAATAACTATACGTATACTAGTCCAGATCTAGTTTCAAGTACGTATACCACAGAAACCCGTCCTAATTGATGCTAATTTGGCGTATACTGCCTATATATATAACTTATACACTCAAATCACAAAGCGTGCATCATAATTATGCCCACATCGTCATCTGCTAAAGCCATACATCGCCTATGGAGTCTAAATCGTATTTCATCGTCTATTCAAAATAAAGCCCACACTCCGGACAGTCGACATATCCTCACGGTTTTCCTCCGCACAAAACCTAAATCATTGAAGAATTCAAAGAGAAACCCGAAAGATGTATTTTTCTCCGTGACACCGTCCCGCTCTATATCCTCCCTATCCATAAAACAGTAATAAACAATAATAATGATAAGAGTGATGCTCGCCAAAAAAAAAAAAAAAAAAGGATTACAGAAAACCGATCCGAAAAGAACGTTGCGTGGGAAAACAGAAGAGAAGAAAAGAGAAAGAGAGTTATAATCCCATCTTGTAGTCATGCTCGATGCCCGATATAACGCTCACCATGGACTTCAAAAAGACGACGAAGTATTGGTCCGCCTGCAAATCCAGGTTAGCGCTATATCCGGAGTAGGTGCTTGAGCTTGCTGGATTAAGTACTTCTACAGGTACATAAGCGTCGGATACCCTTAACACCATATGGGCTACAGCTAGTTGGTGTACAAATTACTCTACGCAGCTGATACGTTAAGCCGGCGTAATAAGCCAGCACCGGTACATCGATCGGACAAGAAACCGCGCGACCTATCGTACATAGCATTGTTGGATTCGGATTCAAAGGATTTGGATTCGGCATTGGATTTGCGCTATACACTAGGCATGCACAGGTGATAATACGGGGATATCGATGTAACAAGTTCAGCAACAGAAAGACAATCAAAATATTCTTCTAACGCCGTACACCTGCAAGCTGATTCACAGAACAATACGAAGTTGACGGTTTCGTCGAATGCGCACAAATCCGTCCAGGTCCAGGAGATAGATACGGGTATGCCTCGAAAGGCAACGAGACCGTCTTGGGGAATCATCGATACGCATATCGCTCGATCATCGATACAATTTAATGTGGAGCACTCGGCCTAACGCAGATTAAATGGCCCTAGACCGCGTGAAGTCCAAAGCATTGTTTGGAATCTTTTGTTTTGGTTGCCGTTAATTTCGGGTGCCTCCGCGTTCCGCTATTCTGCTGCGAAGTCAAAGACAAGCCCCGAGCTACGTATACTGCCGACTTTCTTTCGCGGAATCAGAGATTATGATCGAAGAGATCAACCCCGCCATTCCCGTTTTCGTATGGGACATCCTCGGGACTCCGCCTTCATCGGCAGGGAGCGACGGCTCTCAATGATATAGATCCGGGGTGCTTTCTTAGTGGGGTCAAATCGCAAGATTCTGATATTGGTCGGATAAAAGCGACCTGATCTGTCTCGTATTTTTTGTCTGGCCTTACGAAGCTTAAGATGGTTTATCGCTAATTGTGCCCCGCGGAAGCCGTTTGGTCCAAAGCTACAAGTTGCATACACACTCATAGCAGTCTTCAGAGGTATACACGCGAGTCGTGTCTCCGAAAGAAACGTTAAGATCGTAGCATCTCCGCTCTAATGCTCTGACAAGCGGGCAGTATCGCAATCTGCTTCTATTTCGGCGACGACTGGCGAGCACACACCGGTAAAACCCTGTGGCTTCTCCCCTGCAACCATGCTTGGATAGCGCGATCGTCCACTCCGGCACGTTGGAGCAACTCCCTCAGTCGAATATTTTGTTCGACGACTCGTAACGTTGCGACTTGGATCTCCGGGGCGGCCTGGACGCCTCGCAGTTGGCAATCTCGCAGCTTGCGTTCTAGTTCTTCCACATATTCTTGCTTTCGAGCTCGGTCCCTCCGTTTGTTTTCGCAAGTTCTCTCTCCTACTCGCTATTTGCAAGCTCAAAGACCGTTTTAGCAGCGAGCCCACTCAATATGAGGATATCTCGAGGAACAACCTGTTTGCTATGTATATCTGACATTGTGGCGGGAGGGTTCCGTGCGCTATAGAAGTGATGGTAAACCCCGCGGCGGCTTGCCAGTCAGATGTATCTAGGGACTCAAAGGCCCGAGGGCTCTTGTGGGTGGCCGCGACAGCTTTATCAAGGGAAACACCGTACCCCTTTGACAGTCGTTGGTCTCCTTCTCTAAGTTAGCTTCCCGCTGCCTGTTATGTCACCCACGACATCTGGTTGGCTGCCGAAACCCCCAGCATATATCAAATACACTGAAACTTTAGCGAAACTTCGTGCCCATCGCTCTGGCCGTCAGATATATCCTTTGCTTCCTATGTAACAAAAGCTCAACAAATCTCTAACTCATTTCCAGTCGTAAATTTTGATAATACCACAGACCTGAATGTTTTTTTCTTGCGGGAAAAACGCCTAGGGCAAATCACATGCTATCAATATTAAGATATATTGTAAACCAAGGCGGAAATAGAGCCGGCCAGTGACGTCCTCGGGATAACCATGGGACGTACGCCGCGGCTGGAAAAAAAACCACAAGTACAACCCAAAAGGATCAACCCGAAACAAGGAAAGAAAGTATCTCGATCTGAACTGGTCTCGTTGTAACTAGACAGAACAAAGTCGAAATATTAATCTAGACCATATAATTATAATATAACGCCCGGACGATTGTTAATTTATTATTATTGGCTATGGGTTTAGAGGCCTTAAGTAACACCCTCTGCAGTATTATCTTCCGTATAGTCTAGAGCTCTCGTATTGTTATTCGGTTTGTTAGACTACTACCTATCCTGTCACTCGTCTATCGAAGCACTTGAACTCGCTGTCACCTACTTAGAAACAAAGCAACAAGTCAAGTACCAAATCCGTATAGATGTTAGCACTCACTTGCCTTGTGAAATTTGCGTATTACCTCCATATCTCAAACTAGTATTATGTTACGTAAGAAATATTTTACACGACTAGGCATTTCCTAGAAAAACTAAACACGCCGGGTCTCCCTCGACTCCTTCGACTCCTTCAGCTCATTTTGTAAAAGTTTAATGTATTAGGTCGCCCTTTCGACTATTTGTATCTTATTTGAATTCCGTGGCAGAATATGGACCTCATATTCGCTGCTTTCCTCGGCAAGAACGCCCTTGGAATGCTCATCTACCCCCATTAGCTTAAAGTAATTTTATATCCATATATGCAGTCTGCCGCCCCGACAGACGCTAGCTCACCCAAAGACGACTTTTGTGCGCGGGCACGATGTTCTAAATCCTCTGCTCTCTCCATTTTGGATATACCGTTTTCAAGCGCCAGCTAGCTTTTTGATCATGAGCGAGCCAAGTCGCCTGTATATGTCTGCAACAAGAAGATTCATATGTTGAATTCCGAATCAACTTTGATTTCTACCTGGTCTCACATAAGGTAAGGATTAATTTCGTATAAGTACTCAAGGCGCAGCGATGATGAGCTAGCCAGATGAGATCTTGAATCAACGGCCAATAAGCTACTGCAAGTGACATATTCAGACTTAATTAGTAATCCGCGGCGTAGGAGACAGGGTAAACCTCCATACAGAGGGGCTCAAAGTTCTCGACAATCGATTATCTAAACTTTCTAATCTAGTTTTCTCCGATAGTTATAAATCCGCCACGGGTATAACGGGTAAACGAAACTGGATCTCTATTCAGATTTCCAGGGCTTGCTAAAAATGAGCCGGGAAACTGCCTGACAGAATCTGCGGTATGTCACTGGTCTTACGTGATTGGCTGAATGTTACCGATGATCATGTGGATAAGTTAGTAGTATCTAATCAATCCTAAATGATTGAACACCGGGCAGCGCTAATCTGATGAGAAATAGGTCTATTATAGAACGAGACGCTTCATCGAACTGCTAACTAGTACTGCTTGGTCTTTTCAACGGTCTCCGATCGGGCACGAAAAGGAAATCCGACCAGATTCACCACGGTGATTCCAAGCTCTAATTTAAGAGCATAGTTCTTAGTCGTTGCAATCTAGCAGGAATGGATGATACTTTGTTTTGAATAACTATTTTTGATGTTGCATATGATTTTGTTTAAAGTACATGCAGTAACTTGGGCATTAGAAAAAAAAAAAAATTTTAGTCCTTCCAATCCCACCTCTTGCCTATAGCCCGTACCATATACACCAGAGCAATCAATACAGGGACTTCAATCAAAGGGCCAACGGTGGATGCTAGCGCCTGATCGCTTTCAGGACCAAATGTTGCAACAGCAACTGCTATCGCTAACTCAAAGTTGTTGCTAGCAGCTGTAAAGCTCTGGGTGACACTGAGTTTATAACCAAATCCAAGCCGGTGGGTCACATACAAGGTGACAAGGAAGATAACAATGAAATAAACCATCAAAGGTGCCGCAACCCGAACCACAGAGACGATTTGATGGATAACTTGACGACCTTGGGAGGCAAATAAAACCAGGATGGTATACAGAAGTCCGAGTAGCGACCACGGAGACAACCACTTGAGAAAAACTTCGTATCTTTTGGCTCCAGCAAACCTAAGAATCAGCAGTCTCGTCAGGATAGCAGCTCCCAAAGGTATCCCGAGAAATACTGCCACATTCGTTGCAACAGTCGAATAAGAGAGCTCTAGCCCCTCGTTGCCGCCAATGACCCTAATGAATAGTACCGCGAGTGGTGCAAATAGAACCATCTGCAGAATAGAGTTAATGACGACGAGAATCGCGCAATAATTCTGGTCCCCTGCTGCAAGGCCGTTCCAGATCAAGACCTATATATTTCCAGAATTCCGCGGGTAAAATCATTAGTTTGAGCTGAACCATAGCATCATATACATCATATCCCTCCTTACCATGGCAATGCACCTTCCCAAGCCAACGAGAATCAATCCAGTTCGCAGCTCACTTTTGTCCGGCAAGAACGCCCACGCTAACCCGAGCTATTAATCAAATTAGCACAGTCGCATATCGGGCCTTGGGTTCTGAAGATATATACCATAAAAAGGGGTGCGACGACCCAATTCACGACGACGCTGAATGCTATTTGAAGCCACAGATCCCTTTTCTGAAGAAGAAGATGTAGTACCTCGTACTGGACCTTACATAGAATTGGATACATCATGACCAACAGCCCAATGGCTAGACCAAAAAGAAAGAAAAAATTTATCCATTAGTCTTGTAGAGTGATATAGCGATCATGCATGGGTGTCGAACCTATTGGCACTGAAACTCCCACGAATTTTCCCTTCTGAAGAGCAGGACCCATCTCTTCCACGAAATTTCCAAGGAGCACTCCTATGATCATTGCTAACAATATCCATAGGGCAAGATAGCGATCGAGGAGCCCTAGCGATTTGAATGCTGATAGTTTGGTATCCGCCTTCTCATTTGCATTTTGATCCTCAAGGTCTACCTTTTCGATAGACTCTTTCGATCTAAGAGGTGTGGGGCCATTTTCTTGGGTCATAATTGATTTGACCTGCTGTGGAGAGAATATTTGTAGTTGAAAGAGCAAAAAGGTGCAGAGGGTCTATAGAGACCTTTCTTCTTCGTATGCGGAGCCTTTATTTTTTCTGGAAAATGATAATAATAACAATAAGATAAACTGGAAGCAATAATGATATCCTCGTTGCTAAGATTGATCGATAGTACGGTTTTAAACATCGTGCACCTTTGGACCTTTTACACAGGTTATATAAATTCTATACAAATATGTGAAAGACTCTGAAGAGCTCGTAACCCTTGCATGTTGGAGGGATTGACCAATCAGGTTTCAGCAGTGACTTACCAACGTCCACAGTACCACAGAACCAATTTCACGAATTCATAAGCTGCTCTCTAGAAAGAACAGCCTTGAGGCCCCCTCATAATTTTCTAATTCACCCGAAAGGCCCGGAATCATTTTGCATGGTCCTGCATTTCAGAAATCTCACTTTGAACTTTTATATCTCTAATAAGCACCCGAAAGCTACTGCATCTCTCTATCTTCACAAATTCCTCATGGAACAGTCAACAGCCACGGTTTCCTGGTATTCTGCCTACCCTGCTCCAAAGTCTGGTGCACCCGATACAATCACGCGCGAAGAAGTTCTCGAGGAGTTGAAGGGTGCAGAAAGTTCAGAAGTCAGAGATTTTGTCTTGATTGATGTCCGCCGGAACGACTACGAGGTACCAACTTTCGACCCCCCCCCCCCATATCGAAATGCTTTGATTTTCTGGTTGACCTGGTATACAGGGCGGATCCATTCATGGATCAGTAAATATCCCCGCGCAAAGCTTTTATACAACTATTCCATCATGGTATGGCCTTTTTAAAGCAGCGGGAATCAAGAAGGCGATATGGTATTGCGGTAAGTGTTACATCTTTCATGTTTACCAAAATATGTATTCTAAATTCAACCGGTTTCCCACGGATATATTTAGGGTCAAGCCGAGGAAGAGGTCCTCGTTCAGCACGGTGGTTTCAGGACTACCTAGATGAGAAAGGTGATACTGAGATGAAGAGTGTGATTTTGCTTGAGGGGATCAAAGGCTGGGCGACTGCTGGAAATGAATATGTTGAAAGAATGGATGAATATGTCGAGAGCTTCTGGAATCAGTAGCCAGTAGTATAGTTCTTTGGTATATTATCTAAGTGCAGATGCTGTAGGATTCCGAAATACAAATCGTCATAAATCCAGCTCTATCATCCCGTAAGTGCATAATCTCAAAAGCTTCCTTGTATCGCAAGCCAGACCTGGACCTGCTCACAATATTTCACCTTAGGCTTCTCCTGCATGTACTATGTACAAGTTTTCATAACTAAGACTAGCTCAGCCACTTGATTTACCCACGTGCACCGGTTTGATTTCATTCACTTAAAATCTCTGCTATCATTCTCTTGGCATGTCTTCATATTTACTTGTACTTCTTCGTACAACCCGAAATAATTCAGCGGCTTAAGCGTCTCTGAGCAGTTTTTTTCCTTCGCAGCTGGCAACCTACATAGAAGGCAATCCCCAAAAGTATATGTTAACTAAGACTAACGGCTTCCAGAGATATAGGAAATTCAAGCATACTTCTGCATCCAGGTGCAGCGCCCCCACCATGCACGGGCATTAATGTGCAGCTCGCTTTAATGCTTAAGTAATACGGACTAATCAGCCCTGTCAGATCTTAGTTCTAGGGCCATCCTTGTCGGCTGAAGAAATCGTCAAATGCGATACTGAATTCCCTGTCATGAGCATCAGCCAATCATAAAGGATGGGTGACATATCGCCGACTGAAGACGATTTGTTGGTGTGAGACTCGAAACTCCGGTTAACGCGGTTTTTTGACCAAGCGCGGGGCTAGATTTCACACATCGACAGCAGATTTCTACGAAATTCTGTGCTTTAATTGTTACACTGCTGTAAATCGAGATTGGTCTAGATATAATATGCATTTGGTAAGCACCGGAAATTGATACCCGGGAGTTTTCAAGAAGACTGTTGCACGTGGTTCTACCTTCATGTTCAACGACGGATAAATCAGAAGTTGAATTCAAGATTTCATCCATAAATCTCATCGGCCATTGATTTTACAGCAACAATACTTTCCGAAGAAACTCATGTGTTACTCTTCGTATATTTAAACCCTTCTTGAACGATGAAAGCTCCCTTTCGTTTTGGAATTTCATTACTTAACTTACCCTCTTTAGCTGAGATATAGATTACAACGACATTCGCCTGTAATCATTATAAACTTACGTCTCAATCCATTACTCAACTTGCATATAATTCTCTTGAGGCTCTAAAGAGTACTAGACTGAGGAAACGATAGAATGCTTAGCTAGTTTTACGAAACCTAGCCAGCCTGTGGTCTAGGAGGTAACATATTAATTAGAACTTTAAATTAACAATAATCCCTACTATTACAGCTTGTAACCCTAAAAACAATCAAGCCCCGATATCAAGTATCCATCTGATCATTGAAGTTCCTATCTGTACTGCTCTCATATGTTTATCGTACGAGCTATAGGCAAGAGGCGTAGCCGGGACAACTGGTCATTTGGTTCACTATGTAACATAGGCAGAAATATACCAGTGTAAAAATACAACGTAAGGCGATGTAACGCAGCTTAGATTTCATCTAGAAGCTGAAAAATGGTGGTATTTTTCATCGTGCAGCTGTCTGGGCTTCGGCAACCCAACTTTGAAAAAATGGTTTGCTCATCGCCGTCGCCCCGCATCTGAAGGATGATACCTGCTGCTTTTTTACATGACGTTTCAAACCTAGAGTCAACTGGGGATGGTGAGGATTCTATGTCTTCGCATCTACTCTTGGCGACAGTATCCCCTAATATCATATTCTTCGGGTCCAGTGTTACACTCCCTTCTTCCATGTCACTTGAGATCCCTTCGTCCTTTGTACTGTCCGGATTATGAGATACTTTTTTATCATAGGTCTCTTCAAAGGCAGAATTTTGAATTTTGTGATTTGTCGATACCAGGTCTCTTGGTGCTTCAGTTTGCAATCCTTGCTCAAAAGAAGACATATAGCAATCGACTTCTGCTGATGAAACACCTTTCTGCTCAAGAAGCATTCTTAGGCGTTTATTTTCCAAAGCCACCCTACGAGCTGCCCGCTGCATCTCAGCTGACGCTTGAACTCCTTGGGCTTCGTATTCCCTCAGTCTTTGTTGAAGTGAATTGACAAGTTCCTTTTGTTTTGCTCGAGATCTCCTTTGGTTGTTTCTGATTCTTATTGCATTGGCCTCTTGATCCTATGTGGCAGGGCAGGGATGAGTAACCCGTCGCGACATCATTGTCCTTAAAGTACGAGCAACCTTTACTCACCATTTTATTCGACCCCCAAAGTCTCCTTATAACTCGTTGGGATGGGAAGGTCTTTGTTGCTAAAGCTCGGTTTGGCGTCTGTGATTTGTCAAGACAAGCGAATCGATGTGCTACCACATATCGATAATTATAATAATGAAGCAGATGACTAAGCCCGTTCGACGACCGGAACACGTGATTATAATTAACGAGTGAATCAATTGCATTGATTCTATCTAAAATTCCTCACGAAGGTGTCGCTGATGATTTTGTTGCCCGATGTTCTTTTCGGCCTTGAAGCTGAATATCCCAATTCCTTCGACCAGATGGGCTATTGACTCCAATCTGGCATGTCGCAATGCAACAACATTGAATAGATGTGGTATAAAATGAGCCTCACAAATTGATTCAACCAAATCCACTATCTGAATAAGTACACAATCTATATTTTATGATCTACCGTCGCTCGATTTTACAATTCAAGGCCGAGTCCCGGAGTGAGACCTCAGAGGCAGATATCTATATATATCTATCGAACTAGATATTTTTATTTTTATTTTTATTTTTTCCCTCCCCGTAGTATATTAACACATTTTTTTTGGTCTTGATTCACGGAGCTGGAATTTCGGCGCTTCGGATTTGCATAATTCGACCCTGTGCTGCAAATATGTAGTCTCGAACTAGGTATGGTGTATGGTGTATACCGAGCATAGGTCCTTGTTGAGTGCGTATTTAAACTCTATGGACCCTGTTTTCAGTGATCGGGGTGGGTATACACGCTAATGATCTCAGTATACAATACTTACAGCAAATCGGTATCGAATCATGATCGGACGGGGCCACTTTGGCATATTAATATACTAAGAAACACCAGACCAAATTTGTTTTCATCTTCGAATCATCCCTTTATGATAAAGCCCACGCTTCTGAGAGTCTCCACCCCATCGTTTCCTCTTGCATAAAATTTAAATCATTGGAGAGTTCAAAAGAGACCCGAAAGATATGTTTCTCCGTGACACCGTCCCACTCCATGTCCTCCTTATTTGTGACATAATAACAAGTAGCAATAATAACGATAATAGTAATGCCTGCCTGACAAAAAAAAAAAAACTACAGAAAAACGATCTGAAAGATACATGAGTGGTGAAGGGAAGAGAAGAAGAAAGAGAGAGAATTATAAGCCCATGGTGTAGTCGTGTTCGATTCCCGGTGTCACGCTCGCCATGAACTTCAAAAAGACGACGAGGTATTGGTCCGCCTGCAAATTTGCGTTAGCGCTATATCCAGATATCCTCAAGGGAGATGATATGGGGCGGGAAAACATACCCTGATGGCTTCATCATCGGGATTCCCCGCTTTGCCGTCGGCTTTGCCTTGCTGGTCGCTCTCCTCCTCCTTCGCTTCCGCCAGCGTCTTAGAGTAATCGATCTCCTCCCACTCTCTTTCCTCCCTGGTCTCGCCCCCCTCCGCACCCCTCTCAGCCTCTGCTTCCCTTCTCTTCTTCGCCTTTGCAGCGGCGTTGGCTCTGTCCAGCAGCAACCTCATCACGCTGGCGTGCTTGCACGGGTGCACAGATGGCATCTTGAGGTTCCCGTCTAAGAAGGGGAACTCCTCGATCGTCACGGTTTTGTCCTGGTAGTCGCCCACGATGTCTTGCATCATCTCAGCGTGGGTCAGCGGGTTGGAGGTCGCCCCGTGCTGGCCGGTCAGGTACAGCCGCGGTGTGGAGTAGTACGTCGAATACGTGATGTACAGCGTGTACGTCCGGAGGGGTCTGCACATCATCCACACCGTTAGCACCCATAGCATAATTTCCTAAGAGATAGATCGTGATTAAAAGGAGGGAAAGCATACGTCTTGGTGTTATCGCCGTCTCTGATGATTGCCTCCGAATCGTCCTCCTCAACCTCCATATCGCCTATGCTCTCGGTGTCGTCGTTCTCCTCAACTCGACCTTTGTCGTCTACCGTCCTCACGTCCTTCGCCGTGGATGCACCTTCCTCTTCATTCTTTGTCACACCGGTACTCAACCAGCCTTCCCCGTCGTCGTCTTCGCCTCCGGCCCCTTCCTCGACAACCCTATCGTTCAACCCAGCCGACCCCGCGAAATTGTCATCCAACCGTCGGTGGCACGGTACGCCCTTGGTCACCAAGAACTGCTTGTCTTCCGGTAGATACTTCTGGACCCTGCCGGGGGCAGCGGAGGACCAGGACCATGTGGGGAACTTGTAGACGAGGTAGTCGCCCGCGGCGACGAATTCTTCCGGGGTGAGCTTTCCGGTTGTGAGGAAGGTGGAGGTTTGGATCGGAGCGCTTATGCGTTCGCGGAAGCTGGAGAAGGCGGAGCGGACGGCGGCTGCCATTTTTATTTTTACTTTATTTTATTTTAACTCCCCTTTTTTTTTTTTTGGTGTCGTTTATTGTTTGGTGGTATTTCTTTGATTTAAGTTGTAGAGGGGGGTAAAGAAGCCTTGGTGGGGTTATCGGTATTGATCGCTTTAAGCTAGCTATCGATATTACAACTGTTTTAGTATGCTGTTTTAAAAATAAAAGGATGCTTGAATGGAATAGCAGATGATGGGATACGTACCACAGAGCAGTTGGATGTATTAAGAAGTAGAAGCTGGAAGTTGAATCTGAGGAAGTGGGAGGATCCAGGGTGGGATATGGTGAGTGAGTGAGTGGGTTGATGAGTGGGATGGAGCTAGGTGGCAGGTACATAAGGGAAGAAGGGCATCGGATGGGGGAAGGAGGAGTGGCGTCACGTGGCTGAGGCACAAGCACAGGCACAAGCACAAGCCACCAGGTCAGACAGCCGACGTCATCCTCAGACACATTCACGGTCTTCGCACACACATATGTAGTTAGACCCTTCTTTATAGTTAGAGATTAGATGAAACAAGTACTTGGCTATTGTTGATTAGAGATGTTCGAGAGAGTGTTTTTTATCTTATCAAGATCAGATCAGATAAGCCAGCTGAGTCTTGGGTGTCTCGGGGGGTGAATGGGCTGTGTTGGTGTGTTGTCACGTGCTCGAGGGAAAACGCGACGGAACGGCGGGCGAGTTTGGCAACATCCAAAAACAACCATCGGCCATTGTCTGCCTCTCTCTCTCTCTTCCAACATCAACCTTCCCTCCATCGCACATCCACTCACACTCACACTCATCTCCATCTCCATAATTCATATCACGATAGGTACTCCTCCCTATCATCAGAACTCATCAGCTCATCTATTCTTCTCCTCTTCTTCGTTCTTCTCGATACCCTTCTAAATCGCTCCTGCTTTCCTGCCTTATCAATCCGTCTATCCAATCACGGTCCCCTCCTCTTCAAAGCCTCATCACCATCATCACCATCATCATCACCTCCTACCTCGCAACTCGCTCATCTAACAAAGTAAAAAACAAAAACAACTGAAACGAGACGCTTCAACTCCACCGCAAGCATCAGTTTGGTTCGTCGACCTCCATTCCAATTCAATCCAATTCAATTCCAATTCAATCCAAGTCAAAAGTTTCCACCTCGTCCGTCCGTCCACGCGGGTTCGATAATGTGGCTGACGACCTGGTCTTCTTCATTTGCAGTCTTCCCTTCTTCTTCATCTTTCTCTTCTGCATCATCATCGTCGTCTTCTCGTGCTCTTGGTCTTGGTCTCGGTCTCGGTCTTGGTCTCGGTCCTGCCCGTGCTCCCCTGGTCCCGGCGGCTTTTTCTTCGTCTTCTTCTTCTTCATCAGCTTCATTTCTTAAATTCGATAATTCCTCTTTTTCTTCCTTCAATTCCCTTCAACTAACGGTCTGGGACCCCCCGTGCTCGATTCCTCGGAATGTTATAGACTCCCATAATCATAATCATCATCCCTTCCGTCCTGTCCTAATAAAAAGGTCCGGCAACCTGTGCCGCAACGAGCAACGAGCAACGACGAGAAGAAAAGTCCGATAACGACGCCCTCAGCAACGTCGCAAGACGACGTCATCATCCTCAACAACTTCCTCCCACAAGGACCTCCTGACATATATCTATCTGTCTCTCTCTATCTTCTTACACATAGCTAATCAATCCACACAAGATGGCACCTGGCGGCGGTAAGCGAAAACGAGGCCATAGCGGCAGTGAACACTATCAATCTTCACCCAACCACGACAGGCGACCTCCTCCTCCGAGGGATCAGGACAATCAGAACCGTCGCAACTCCAACAACAATAACAACAACAGAGGAGGCCGGGGTGGCTCCCACTTTGGTGATCGCGGTCCACCTTCCGGAAGACCACAGCAACCGCAGAGACCGGGTTCGTCTCAATCTAATAACACTCAATCGCCCCGTCCTGCTCATCAGACTTTCCAACCTCCCTCGACACCCACATCCGCGGCCCCCCCTCCACAACTTCAACGTATAGTCGCACCGCCACCTGTCATGCAAATGGCTCCCCCCACTCCATCCGCGCCCGAGGTCAATCCCTCCGCTGGAGCGCAACGAGGATACCTATGGCTCACATCGGCAAGATTGGAATCCTGGTCTGCTGTCGGACACAACGAAGTCGTCAAAGACATCCTTACGGCCACCACAACGAACATCTACGAGGAGCCCACAATGATTGTCCAGGAGGTCCTATACGCTGGTATCGACGGGAGAATCGCACCAAGTCTGGCTGTTGACGTCCTCATCGACTCGATCAAAGCTAACCGAGAGGCCCTTGCAAACGGTACCACTCGGCTCAAGATCACAGACATCCTCCTTGACACTATCCCTTTATACGACCAGCATCCTAACCTCACAGCCATGGTATCCCCCCTTATCCCTGAGTACATTAGCATCGGTGAGGCCCGTTTGCAGCTCCAAGACAATCTTTTGATGGCGCTTGGCCTGGTCAGCCCTTCTTTCAAGGGCCGACAGGTCAAAGTTCACACCAACATTCTCTACAGAGTTCAAAAGTACAATCTTTCACGTGAAGAAACCGAGGGTTTCGCGAAGCTGATCACAGAGGTCTTCATGGCCGAGTACGGACCCGGTCCCCTCAACCGTGTCGGAGAAACACTGGACAAAGTCAGATCGCTGATAGGATGCTTCGATCTCGATCCCAACCGCGCCCTCGACGTTATCCTCGATATCTTTGCCAACGGAGTCGTTGCCAACTGGCGCTTTTTCGTCCAATTGCTACGTGAGAGCGAGTGGTGGCCGAAGGATGTCCCTTCAATCGATGGCCCTCTCTACCAGGATGACGACTTTTTCGACAGACTCGAGCGAGATGGTTTCAAGGCACTCTGCGAGCTTCCGGATGGTACGAATATCCTCCTTCGACGGGGTGGTAACAAGGTTGCAGCACAGGTTATCGGCTACAAGTTCAAGTTTTACATGATGAAGGGCCTCGATTTGGACAGCACCTCGCACCAGCTTCCCGACAATCTTGTTGCAATGACGGCAATCTTGCTCAAGATCGGATTCATTTCATTCAGAGATCTATACCCTCATCTGGCCCCCGACGACGCAGCCATGAAGGACGATTACGACGTGTGGTTAAAGGAGAATGATTCGAAAGGTAGATCCGGGGCTATGAATGCACTCATGATGGCTAGCGTTCTCCCAGACGACACCGTTCCTCCTCCGAGACCTGGCCAGGGACCAGCGCCGGCGGCTGAGGCGAAGAAGCCTGAGGAAGAACCCAAGCCGGAGGAACCCCCCGCAACCCCCACCAAACCTCGAAATCAGAAATTAGCTCTCCTAAACGCCCTCCTCGCAGCAGGTTCCCTGCCGGAAATCGCTTTTTTGTTCGGCAACTACCCCAAGATTGCTTATCCTCACCCGGAAGTCGCCGAGGGTCTTCACCGTATCATCCACCACTGTATTGACAATGTCTATAAGCCGCTCGAGCCTGGCAAAGCAGCTGAACTAGGGGCCAAGAAAGTCCTTTCAACCGACCCAGCGCTCAGGCAGGCTTTCGCTCCACGCCAACCTCTTATCCCCGCTCCTCCAGTCAAAGTCATAAAATACCTTCTGCCTTTCTTCCCTAACAGGGAGCCCGATCCGAGCCGCGAGTATCGCTACTTTTGGGATCCGGAATGGACAACCGACCTCCCCATATGCAAGACCGAACGTGACGTTCGTGTTCTATGCCTGATTTTGCTCAAAGGCTTCTCCGGCACCCGACTAGCCAACGATGTCAAACTCATGTCCAAACTCGTCCGCATCGGTGTCACCGCCGTCAAGCAGCACGGTCCGGGGTCAGAAGTCGGCAATGGTTGGGCCAATGTCGTCAACTACCTTCTCCTGCCTGCGCTGTCCGTCAGTGGGTCCAATTCATCTATTGGTAATGAAATCTACACTTTGATGGAGCTGTACTCGTTGGAGTCACGCTGGGGCATGTACACTTTCTGGACGAAGAACGCCCCGTTCATCTTCCCCGAGGTCAAATCCAAGGCACTCGAGGCAACGAAGGAAACCAAGAACATCTTGAAGCGACTCTCGACCACTAACATGCGCGAGATGGCCCGCCGAATGTCCAAGATCAGTTACAGTAATCCGGTCACCGCATTCATGGTCACTATCAGCCAGATTGAATCTTACGACAACCTCATCGAATGCGTCGTCGATTCTGCCAAACACTTTTCCAAACTTGGATTTGATGCTTTCACTTACGCCATCCTCAACAAGATGAGCGAGGACAGAGGCAGGATGCAACAGGACGGCCTGTTGGTGAGCAAATGGCTGCAAGGTAAGGCCCTTTCCCCGAAATATTTATTTGTATATCTGATATGGCGACTAACTTGACGCAGCTTTGGCTACATTCTGTGGAAGGTTATACAAGCGTTATTCCGAGCTCGATCCGACGCCCATCATTATTTATATTATGAAGAAGTTGATGGAGGCGAACTCGGCGGATCTCATCGTTCTGCAGGAGATGATCAAATCGATGGCTGGGATTGTCAGTGAATCGAACTTGAGCGATGTCCAAATTATGGGCCTTTACGGTAGCGAGAACTTGAGGGCTAAGATTCTGGCACAACTTGGAGACAAGCGCTACTCGTCCCGAGAGTCCGCGAAGCGTCTCGCCCTAGCACTCGTTAACAACAAGCTTGCAGGGGAACTACTGATATTGCTTGGACGCGAATACAAGCAATGCATCTACAGAGATGAAATCAACGGCGTACCCACCAAGGTTATCGGCAATATGTACGATGAGATTCACTCGGTGATCAACATGTATATGGACATGTTGAACTACACATTGGATTTCGAACAATGGGCCAAGGCCGTACCGACTGTTAACGAGTTCATCATTGATTACGACGTCGACCCAGAGATCGCATGGTTTTTCTGCCGTGGCCACATTCGAGAAATGCTCAAGAGAGAGGGCATGCTCTTCCCCGAGGACGACAACAAAAAGGCTCTACCTGCGATCCAAGAAGCCAAGAAGAAGCAGGTGCCCCAGGAAAAACCGAAGGCCGAGAAGAACGTTGACGCAGATGGTGAGGTTGTGATGACGGATGCTAACGGCGAGACGACGACAACCGCTTCCGCCCCCGCCCCCGCCGCTGGCTCCAAAGATGAGGATGTTGCGATGGTCGATGGACCGAGCACCCCTGCCGAGGAGGAAAAGGCCTCACCTTTCTCCCCTATCATGCTTGATTTGATGGAACGTCTACGCCCCTCGCAGTCTGAAGATACGTGGAATAAGATCAGCGTTTCCTTCTATACTACTTTCTGGCAGTTGTCCATGTATGAGCTCCACTGTCCGATAACGCCGTATGACGAAGAGATCAAGCTCCTGAACAACGAAATCGTCCGAGTCATTCCCGACAAGAACATGTCCACGCATAGCCGCAAGCGCGAGACGGACCGTCTCCGCAGCCAATCTGACAGACTTTCTCAAGATATGAAAATGCAAATAAGGTTGCAGATGAGCACCGTCAAGAGAATCAACCGGGAGAGTCAGCATTGGTTTGCAGCTGATAACTTCCACCCCAGCAAACTCCCCACACAGATCATCCAGCACTGCATCCTCCCGCGCTCCGTCCTTAGCCCCCACGATGCTAGCTTTTGTGCCAAATTTATCAAGAGGATGCACGTTTCCGGTACTCCCAAATTCTGGACTTTCTTACTCTACGACAGCTTGTTTGGCAGGACTATCCTCCAAGCCACAATCTTTATGTCGACTGAACGCGAAGTCGAGAATTATGGACGCTTCTTGGCTGAGATTATGGCGGACTTCACATCATGGCACAGGAGCAGGGCTACTTTCGAGAAGGAATGTCACGGGAAAGGCAACCTTCCCGGGTTCTCGAAGAACTGGGGCGGTCCGTTACTTGATTATGAGGATTTCCGTCGGGTTTTGTACAAGTGGCACAAGCAACTTCACGCAGCGCTCCGCCAGCTTCTGCACAGCACCTCTTACATGCATGTGAGGAACGCAACGATTGTTTTGAAGCATCTCAACAAGAGCTTTCCGGCGGTTGATTGGATGGGCAAGAACCTAGTCGAGCGAGTTCAGTTCCTCAGCAAGAACGAGAAGCGAGAGGATCTGAAGATTACTACGACGGCGTTGTTGAGTTTGTTAAAAAAGAAGGAGAAGGAATGGGTCCCCGTTCAGCAGTTCCAATTGGTATGTTCTTCTCCACGGTTCGAGAAATTACGTGGGGTCTTTGCTAACTGACTTTGATTAGTCTTCTAATGATGCGAAGAGCCCTGCCAACCCGCCCACCAGCCAGACTGGGACACCAGGTCCAAGTATGACCCAGGAAGGTAGCCAGTCGTCGAATACACTGAATCCAACAGTGACCCCGTTCAAGCCTGGTACCTCTGCAAAGTATGTAGTAGTACCATCTCATCACTCTGGAGGCATCGGAGGTCACTAACACACAGTTAATTATAGCAACGGACTTTCGCAGATAACCGTGCATACCAAGTCTAACAAGGAGGTTGAAGACGGGGAGATTGATGATCTTCCATCTGCTAAGGACAACAACCTTGACGTTCCGCCCAATATCGCCGGCCTTACACCGTTGCAGCCGAAGGCAGTTAAAGAAATCTCGATATCCGGGTCCGGACGAAGTCCCACCCCTCAACCGCGTTCGCAAACACCCAACCGTGACTCACGTGGACGGAGTGACAGTCGAGCTCCCCCTCCACGCGGCAACGAACTGGCGCCTTCCAATGGTCAAGAGCAGCGACGAGGTACCTCACCACGGCCTCCGGTTGAGTTATTCCCCTCCAAGGACAATCGTGATAACAGAGACGGGAACCGACGAGACGAGCAATCTCGATCTTCCGGACAAGGCAAACACGATGAACGCCGCGAACGAGGAGATTCCAGAGCCGAGCTGAGAAATGTTCTGCCCCAGCCACCGAGCAGCTTACCAGCGAAACCGAATACTCCAATGCCACCGATACCACGGCCGGGTTCCCACCGCCCGGAGCCTGATAGTCGAGGCAGGCAGGACAACCGTGATCCGAGAATTGAAGGCAGAAGACACGGAGGCTCACCACGCAGAGACAGCCGGGGTCAACCACGCGACCAACTTCCCGATCTCATCGATGAGCTCAACGCTAAGCAAGCGCAACAACAACAGAGGGGTAGCGGACGACGGCCAGGGAGCGATTATCGTTCCAGATCTCCAGACCCAGGTCGCAAACGTGAAGGTACCACTCAAGAGCAACGAATGGACAACCACGGCGATTATCCGCGACCACCGGCAGGTCCGCGCGGTGATGTTGACCGCAACAGGCAAAGTCACGGAAGAGACTCGTTCGGTGGAAATAGACCTCCAGCGGGACCTTCAGATCACGGCAGATTGAACCAAGATCCCAACCACGGCAGGCTCAACCAACCCGATTCCGCAAACATTCCTAGTGGTCCCAGAAGCGGCCGTTCATCGGGTCCCAGCGGTGGAGCAGGACAGAATTCCAACTTTCCAGGCAATTCAAACGTTCCCAATGGTCCAAGAACTGGACGCAGCAGCACCAGCCTCACGCTGAACAACCGAGCCCCAGGAGGCGCACCGTCTGCCCCTGCCGCTGGAGGTTCCTCGACTTCCAGCCATCAGCAGCCCCGGCAATCAAATGCAGCTATTCCCATGCATCCTGATCGCGCCAGAGGATTCGCCGATGATGGCAAGAGCGGGCCCCCAGCCTTGAATACAAACTTCTCACCGTCCTCTTCCAACAACACCCAGAATAACCACGGAAGATCGAACCCCGCAACCTCCCCGACCGTAAACGTGCACCCAAGCAGATTGGCAGTTATCGGCCTTGAGAATACGACGCCCAGCGGTCCCCGTAATGAGTTGCCATCGCCAACTGGGCTAACTAGTGGTTCCCGAGTACAAGGAACACCGGGCGGACGGGATAACAGGCGGGAAAGCCTTGACCACCATCACGAAAGACGCAGAGCCAGAGGTCTCCAGGACATCTTGGCGGGTGGAAGCGGTGTCGCATCGCCAGGTGGCAATGTTCCTTCCGAGCCCGGACAGGGCGGAAGACGACGTGGCAGAGGCAATACGCAAGGCCAACAGGGCTCTGGACAAGGGCAGTCCATCCCTTCTTCTTCTTCGGGACCAGGGTCCCAGCAGCAGGGTGCGGGCGGCTCGGCCGGCGGGAGCGACGATGGTCGCCGCCGTGACCGAGACCGTGACCGAGAAGGCGGCCGTGATAACCGCGACCGGGATCGAGACCGGGAGCGGGGGGAGAGGGAGCCGAGGGACCGAGAAAGAGATCGGGACCGAGGGGAGAAGCGTGGCGGGACCTCTGGTCAACAGGCCGGTCCGTCCGGTCGCGACAATGGTCGCGACGGACCTCGCGGTGACAACGGTCACCGTGAGAGAGACCGTGAGCGAGACCGGGAACGTGATCGGGATCGCGAGAGGGAGAGAGAGGGGAGGGGGGGCGAGCGGGAGCACGGGCGAGAGGCCCGTGACCGCGGGGATAGAGAGCGTGGGGAGAGGAGGGGTGGAGAGAGGGAGTGGGGGGGTCAAGGCCCCAACAATGCTGGCGGCGGCGGCGGTGGGCCCGGCCAGAAGCGCCCCCATAGGGATGGGGGCGATTCTAGGGGCAGGGAAGAAGCGAAGCGGCCGCGGAAAGCCTAGGCGCCCTGCCGCGGGGGCGATTCCTTGAATGACAAGGAACAGGGGACGGGGGAAGAGAGGGGTGGGGAGATGGAGCCAATACATCTGCTGCAATGATTACAATTTAAAGGTCCCTAAGTACATGAAACTATTTCGAGCACACCTATATGTGTCTAATGAAGACTCTATTAACGACGTGGATTCGTCCCGTCACCCCGGCTGATAGAATCCAACAAATCGTCGTTTAACATCAAGAGTCTCTCCTCATCGAACTCGGGCGGATCCGGGACATAATAATCCTCGTCAAGACCGCCCTGCGCCAGTAACTCTTCCAATGGTTTCATATTCTTAGTCCTAATGTTGATCTTGAATGCTGCAGGCTGGCGGAACGTCTTGTAGGGCTCCTGCGAGCTCGGGTAGAGGTTTTGGTTCGAGTTGTTCTCCAGGACCCAGTTGCTTGCAGGCGCCCCGGCGGATGGGTTTGGCTCGGCGGCAGCGATCGCTGTTGGGTTTGTGTAAGTTTGTATTACTCTCTTGTTTAGTCGTTTCGTGGGAGTCGGGACGGGGGTTCCTTCCAAATCACGTTTCTTGACTATACCCGCTGCACCAGTACCGGGGCCACCGCCATCGGGTCCGCGGGGGGGTAAGAAATTGCCCGTCATGTCAATGGGTGAATCCGGTGCGTCTTCACCACTTTCTTCGGTTGCAGCATCCTCGTCGTCGTAGTTTAGCATGCTTTGCCCCATTGCGGCGTTTAATTCGGCCATTATGTTCCTGTTTGTCGGTGCTCTATCCTCGATGTGCGCTGCTGCGTCTTCTTCCGCCTCGTCTTCTTCTTCGATTATGGTCTGTTGCTGTTCGCCGGAGTTTTTGGCTCCGGATGGAGGGCGGCGACGGTACGGGTTTGCCTCCGCGATGCGATCTATGAAATCGGATAGACTTTCTTCTTCTTTGGGCATCTCCAGTGACGGGTTGGGGTATGCGATACTGGGGATGCGTCTTCCTGTGGTTTTATATAGAGGTCGTCGCTCTGATTGTCCGGTACCGGTACCTGTCCTTAAAGCCGGATTTGCCTGTGGAGAATCGACGGCGTCTTGGATGCTCGCGGTTCTTTCAAGAGCGGGGCGGCGTACAAGTTGTAATTCATCAACGGAATTTGAGTCCTTCTTTTCTTCTTCCTCGCTTTCCTCTGCCCTTTTGTCTTCTTCTTTTGCTTCTTCCTCGACGTCTGATAAGTCTTCTATTATTTCTTGCAACCTCGCGCGGCGCTGGTCTTCGGGGCTGGGGTTATGTTTGCCTTGACCTTTTTCGATACGGTCCATTGCAGCTCTGAATCTGGCTTCAAAGCTGCCGCCGCCGTTATTATTATCATCGTCGTCGTCGTCATCGTCATCATCGTCGTCGAGCCTGCTGTAAGGAAACTTAGGAATACTCAGTTTCTTTTTCTTATTTTCCTCTTTCTCTTCTTCTTTCTTCCTCTGCTGCCTCTTCTCCGCTTCAGTATCATGATCGTCCGGCCATATCAAATTCCCATCAGCATCCTGCTCAAAGAATCCCCCCCTCTTAGCCTCCAACCGTAACTTCCAATCCTTCTCATCAACGCCCCAGATAGCATTCATATCCCACCCGGGTGCGTAATACGGAAGCTTCAAATCCCAAAGCCCAACCTCAGCCGGCCGTTCATACTCTTCGATATCCTCAGTGTCGCAATTCAACGCGTTATCGTCCAGGAAGATTGTAAAATCCACCCCTTCGAGCTCGTACCCTTCCGGAAGGTCGATTTCGTCGGCCGTGATGGCTGTTATTGCGGGAACGGTGTCGGTCCCTCGGGTGCGAGAAAATGGGATCCATGTGCACACCGGCGGGGTGGTAAGCGGGTTTACAATTATTCGACGGACGGTGAAGTCTGAAAAGTAGACTTTCACAACCACCTGTGCCGGGATATCGGCGGCTGTGATGGATAAGAAGGGGAGGGCTAAAGGGAGAAGGGCTGGGAGGGTTGGAAAGAACATATTTTCTTGTTTTGAGCAGACCCCGTCTGGAATGTCAACGTTCTGGACGATCGGCGGCTTTCCTCTGTGACTTTACCAGCTAAGGGGTGGTCACGGAATATCAAGAATCCATACTCATCTTACAAATTTTTTTTTCCTTTTCCTTCATTCATTGAGATATAGCATGCAAAAAAGTAGGTGTACGAATATTTGCGTTGGGTAGATGTCGTATTTTTGACCGCACGCGGTTGACTTGGCCATGCGGTGCTCATATGGTCGCAAATCGATGCATGTGGGTGCTGTAAAATAACGCCACTTGATGGCAGTTTGAGAAGATTTATAAGTTAGTTTTACTTACTTAGTGTTCTATCGGATGGGAGTGACTCCTGAGTGGGTCAGAATTAGGCATTTCGCGTGCGTCGTGATTAATCGATTTAGTTATATATAAAAGATGCAGTATCAACTGGTTCTATAATATTGGGAGCCAGGTGCGAGAGGGTAGCGTGAAGACGCTATGTATATTTCAAGCGTATATAGATTTAATTAATTGAGCGCCACTAGCTTATTGCCTAGGAAACTTATATCAATCTTAGCTAATGTCACTGGAGATCTGGAGATATCCCTGAATATGAAATATTTTTCAACTTACTTGAGTGGCCGAATGGATTAAGTCCTAAATAAAAAATAAAAATAAAAAATAAAAATAAAAAATCGAAGAAAAAACCATGATTTCAAATTAACACAGCCATAAGAAGCAGAAAAGAAAAACTCTATATGTATACGCATTTTCGTGGTTTCAAAGTCTACCCGGGGCCTGGGCTCCTTGTGCGGCCCCGCTCAATTTTAGATTGTCCGAGGTCCGAGGTCGACGGGGCGCGAGACAGCCTCTGTGAGTCCGCGCGCGAGTTTCCAGCTCCCGTGACTCTGTCGATGAACTTCTTCCCCAAATTCGCGTTATAGAGCCGGTTCATAGCGTAGAGGGCACCCCGCTCGTCTGTGATTGGACCCATACCGAGCGTGTTATCTATTGACCGACTCGACGGGTTAGCAATTCTTCTTTTTGTTTTGAAATCATCCTGCTTTCCTCTCGTTTTTTACTCTTCGCAGTTTGCGGAATTAAGGATTGCTACCTTGTTGTAGATTACTCTGGCCTAGATTCTGACCCATATTTTGACCTTGATTTTGGCCTACGTTTTGACCTAAATTCTGGCCTAGATTTTGACCTTGATTCTGGCCTAGATTTTGGCCTAGATCCTGACCCAGATTTTGGGTTTGCAGTCCCTGACCGCTTGCCTGCTCCTGGCTCCCCGACTGCGCTTGTTCCTGGCTCTCTGGACTGTTGATGGTGGTGCCAGTTCCAGAATTGATAGCTACGGTTTCTGGGCGGCTTTGATCTACTGAAAGGGACTGTCCTTCTTCGCCAAGGTTGGGATTTAAAGAAGTCTGACCCGTTTTTGAACTCGTCGTCGTCTGTTCCTGAGCTATGCGTTCAGTCTGCACACGCTCTTGGGTATCGCCTCCCGGGGCCCTAGGCCGAGTAATCATGATACTCTCGGTCATAAGATTCTGGTTTATTTTGTTTCTATTCTGGTTCCCACTGCCGCTCTCCCCAAGGTCGATTACGCCGTTGTTTTCGACAAAGTCGTCAGAGGTACTCATCTGGGAGGGACGTTGATTCTGGTTATTTCGTGGATTCGGGGCCTCGAAAGTTCTCGGCTGGGTGTTTTGAATACTTTGGGTTAATCTGGGATTGACATTTTTGCCGCTTCGACCAGCCCCGAGGTTGGTACTTTTGGTCATATCAATGGTATTACTTCCACCCGGGCCTGACGCAGCATTGTTATTGAAGTTCATCTGGAATCCCTCGCGGCGGTTATAGTTACCAAATCGACCACTCTCGAGGACTCTGTTCTCTGGGTTCTCCCTGGCGGCGTTCTCGAGATTGGTAAGCCACTCCTCAGCTGCATCCTGAGCTTCATCCCGGAAACCTTGAATCTCCGTGACCTCCTCCGGCTGGGTTAACAGCCAGTTTTCTATCGCAGGGCCCAAAACGCCGGCGATCCTCACAGCGTCCATGAGCGTGTGTCCCTCAGGGTCATAGAAATCCGGCGGGAACCTATTATCGACAGGCATAACGAACCCTCGTTCATCAGCCATCGCCCGAAGATAGGCAATCGTGCTGAACGGCGGCCAGTCATAGCGGCTGGGGGCGTCGGACTCGTAGTCCACCAGGTAGTTAAGCGGTGGCCCCATAAACGCCTCAGCAAACGCATCCAAATTAGCAACGTCGTTCGCCAGCATGTCTTTGGTGATCAGATTAGTGGCCAGATCGTCAGCTAATCGAGCAACCGTGAGAATAGGCTGCAAGACCTCCATCTCCGGTCGAGGATCGACGAACCCGTATCTCAAAGGGTAGGGCCGATAGCTGTTAATATTGGGATCGTAGCCCTGCTGTCCGGGTCGTTTACGCCTTTGCGGCGGTTGTATACGCCAGATGTCATCATCAGGCGCAGTGATCTTGAGGCCGAAGGGGGTGTATTGTCGAACAATCGGATCGAACGGATTCAGAGGCTGTGCATCCGGGTACGCGTACGAAAAATCTATATCCGACGGGAAATGCTCACTTGGGATGTTCGTATCAGCCCCGACAGCTTCGAAGGGTAGAGTGATAAGTGATTGAACTCCCATGGGGTTGAACAGCGTCGGGTTGACGAAAAGCCTGAAGCTGACGGGCTGTGGGAATCCAGAAAACGGCCCCTCGAGCTGCGTGAAGCCGAACCTTGCTTGGTCAAGACTCAAGGCGACCTCCTGTTTGTTGGGGTCGGACTCCTCCTTGTCACGATTGCAGGCGTTGCTACCGGGATACATGATCCATCCGAATAAAGTTTGCCAATCATCGTCTCCGACTAGGTCGTTGAGGATCTTTGGTACTTCGACGAGCCGCAGTGCCTCTGCACCGGGGTAAACCTGAACACACGACCCCCCACCGAAAATGTTTGCCTCCTGGAAATCGAAGTTTACAAGAGCCGGTGTTCCGTCTCCGTAGACGATTAATTCATCCGTTTCGGGATCGTATTGCTCGAAAATGTTTTCTTTATAACCCACTCTGTATCTGAACTTCGGGTAGTCTACATCCGCGCGGACGAATGCCGCCGTTAAGATGAAGAGGGCTGGCGTGAGACACTTCATGGTGCCGCCAAGGTGAGCGATTCTTTTGCCCTTCCTAACTTCGCAATGAAACAAAAAGCATAGACCGAGATACCCACGATCTCAAGAAGGAAACTCTGGGGCTTTGAAAACTGGGGATTTTGTGGGGAATTCTATGGGAAGAGCTATTGCTTTCAAACGGCGTAATACGTGGCATCCATGCCTTTTGCATGAGACAAGCACGAGCTCTGAGAGTAGCGCGAGCATTTTTTTCCATCTAGTTTGCCTCGATAAGCTCTCAATACACCTTACTGACGTACTCTAAACCAGTGGAATGCGTGGGTTGGATTGATTTCGGTTGATCTCAAATGAGCGCATATCGTAATAAATCGAACCCAGTTCTTACGGCATCATGATCAGCGACTACAAAAAGTCTTAGTTACGGGGACATAGATGCGATTGCGTACATATACGACCTGAGCCTCCACCGTGTAATACAAGTATGCATCCGATTAGTTCCTTAAGCCTTGTATTTCTTTGCAGTGGGGCTGAGCATTGTGCATCCTGAACCGGGATCATTTTACCCTTCGATCACAAGAATCTCTATCACAATGTGTTCTTGATTCAAATGATCAAATTTATGCCTATGGGCTAGATTGAATTTCGGTTGGTCTTGGAATCAGACATCAGCTCGCTGACTTTGTGTCCTCGTCTGCCAATCCGTATCTTTAGTCCTATCAGAATATATCATGATCTTTTGAAACAACACAATCAATGCTGCGTTGAGTGTGTCGTATTCTAAAATTTCCCGTTTGGGAACCCAAGTCGGCCTAAAACGGTCGTCGGACTTGATCTGAGAAGACCTTCGTGCAAAGCACTGATGAATATACATACCAATCAGAATGATTCATTGAGCATACCCTTGCAAGGACGGTCTAATATTTTCTACCGATATTCAGACCCAATAGGCTTAAATTTACCCCAAGAAATTGTAAGCTTGCCACCCGTTTTCATCCCAAAGCTCTGATTGAAGAATCGCGGTGAGCGAACGCAAGGCTCTGATCGACCTTTCCTATTCAGCTCTTGATAAACCCCTTCCCGTTATTTTGGGGTGAGGAGTGCCCACCGATCTAGAAAAACAATAAACCTCACTTGAGGCTGTGACCCTTGGCCATGGGAATCGAGTGAGTGGGCCTGTCAGGTATACCCACATTCTTTCTATCGGTCTTCCAGAAACCGGCACTAGGGACCCTTGCAATTGACATGCTTAAGCCCGTATCATCGGAGGCGTTTGCAGAACCTGGAAAGGTCTGAGTTATCCCAAGATCTTGTATTACTTATAACAAATACATTTCTTGGTTATCTTTGATATATTATGGGTCGGCCTCTGCCTGATATTGCCCCCCATCCGGGTATTACTTCAAACTGGGTAGCCTGACGTTATTTTCAGGACTGGCCGTTTGAAGCCTGTCTTGGTTGGGGAGCGCTGAAATCTCAATGTGACCAAGCGCTACCTTCTACCAGCGTCCGTATATGTATCACATATATTAAACATCAACCTCGCCCGCCTTCTTTTTGATAGAAGACTGTTCGCTTCATCGATATATTAATTTTCACGGCTTCTTAACCATGCTATCTATATTGAAATAGACTGCTATACCAGCCGCCTGGAAAAACGCCCCGTGTCAATCTTTACAAGACTATGCATACCCATACGGCATTTGCATTATAGCCGATGTTTAATACAATGAAGTCACGATCGTTCATATTTTCTTCAATCTTTTCGTTGAAACTGCTGTTTAGCGGCAATGCTACTGCGCAGGATATTAGACCACCGCGCGCTCAGAAGGTTCTCAGCCTTGATATAGTGCCGAGAAGTGGTAAGGTATAACACCCATACTTATGCGAGATTCCTTGCCTCTAAAAATTTAAGATAAAATAAAAATAAAAATATTCGATAATTGGAACTAGTTAAAATGATTTTATTCCGTAGATCCAAACCGAAGTGAGATTCGGCAGCGACTCGCCTACGACATGGGTCGACTTGGACTACTGGTCGAGTTTCTCTTGGATACCTTCGTCCAGATATACATTCGGACCGTCCTCGAAATCCCAGCCTGCACCCGAAGACATCGACGGCATAACCGTCACCTTACCCAACGGCGCAATTGCTACAGGTACGATTTTAAACGACGATATCTTCATCAATCAGCTCAACGTCTCATCGTTCCTCTTCGGCTCGGTTAATACAGACTCAAGCACCACAGCCGGGATTCTCGGACTGGGGTCTGACCCCTCCGTATCCATAGATCGCGTAGACGTCGAAACCGGTCTTCTACAAAAGCTGGTCGGCAGTAAGGTTATAAATGATGAAATCTACAGTATTCGCTGGGATCCCGACGATTCCTCTACTTCAAACGGAACCCTCTTGATCGGTGGTATCGACACCAACGCATACCGCGGTCGATTGATTCCGGTTCCTCTGTCCCGCGCGGGTACTGTCTACACCGGTGATCTGTCAGGAATTAGTCTTATATCCAACAATAGACCGGCGTATTCCACTGAAACCGCCTTTAGAGCGCCTGTAATCTTTAATAGCACATCTCCTACTATCCATATACCTCTATCTGTTCTCAGCAACATCATCTTATCGTTTGGAGATCAGGCGACCCGTAACGAGAGGAATCAAACCGTCGTTCCCTGCGACCTGCCCCCATCCACGCTTCTCTCGTTTTCATTCAACAGGAACCAAAACCTCAACATCGAAATCCCGTTCACCCAGCTCATCACCCCAGATAGAACTAATTCCGGAAGATGCCTTATCAACCTGGAACCTTCGCCCAATAAGAACGTATACCTGGGAACTACCTTCCAACGTAACGCTTACACCGTCTTCGACCTCCGCAGACGTCAACTATTCGTCGCCCCTTCGCCGCGGAGGAATAAAACAGATGCGCCCCCAATATTAGTAGAAGCATATCTGTTCCCCATCGGTATCAATAAATCGTCAGTTCCTGACTTAGAAGGCGGAGCGCCCGCGCCGCCGCCAATGGAATTTAACGGACAACCCCCACGGCAAAGGGATCGATCGCGATCCAACTCAAACCCTCTCTCAACCGAAGTGATAATCGGCGTCGTCGTCGCCACGGTGGGGATTGCACTGATCGTGGCGCTCGGGCTTTTATTTTACAGGAGAAGGATAAGGGACGACGTGGAGGAGAAGAGTTTGTTAACTCTCGGGCATCACGGATATGCGAACCCGACGTTTAGAGGATTGGATACGGGGTTCAGCGGTAGCGTCGGAAGTTTCGAAGATTATGTTGCCCTGCAGGGACATGGCGAGGGGTGGATCGTAGATACGGGAGATGGGGTCAGACATGCTAGTTGGGTGAGGGAGGGAAAGTTTAAACTCGGGAAGTAGCTTAGTACGAAAAGTAACGTGCGCATAGCTAATTGGCGAACTGGTGTTCTTGCTTAGAGCTGTTAGATAATTACGTACATTATGGTTATCGGATTGGCTGGAATGATAAGGAACCTTGATAATTAAAAAAATGTGACGAAGTAGTCGTATGCGCTTGATGATTCGCGCTTTTAACGGGTGGAGGCGCCAGGAGTCCTCTCATCCTCGAAGGAGAACGTGGCTGAGGGTCCAAATTGGTTATCTCCGATATTGATTGCCCAAGCCAAGAAAAATACTATTGGTGTCGGCGACCACTTAAAGCGGACGGTACCGCTTTTCTACCACAGGAACAAACATTCGCTGTGACTTTCCAAAGGTCAGGCACGAAATTTACTGAATGGGAACTTGGTCCTTGTTATTGAATTAATGTACATGAGAAAGTTGGTAGCGCACTCGGGAGGTTGAAGGATGTGGAGCGGCAAAACGAGGGTATCAGTTGGGTAGCAAGTGAGGGAGTGAGCGCATTTGTGCGAAATTTTGATGATATATTAATTCTGAAAAGAAAAAGAAAAAAGTTCGAAGGTAGTCACCACCTCTAAATGACCAACACTCTTCTTTCTCGACCGCCGAGCCGTAGAGTCGTGTGGTCTTGAGGCTTTGCCATACTTAGTCAAAAGCCACAACTTTTCCTCCATTACGATAGGAAAAAGGGAAACGGGTAGCCCCAGAAACTCTAGAAGGATAGGGAGAAAAAGGAGAAAGGGTTATGAAATTTTTGATACCGGTGAAAACCACACCAATTGAAGATAGAGAAAGTTGGAAAGGAAACGCCAATGAAACGCCGTGAGAATGAGCGTCCGGAGACGATGCGTGTACGTTTTGAAGTGTGTGAGGTCGTAAAATCAGATTCTGAAACGTCAAGTGCACAAAAACACAGTCGCTGAAAAACAAAGAACACACAAAGTTAGAAGGAAAATTAGGGGGGGGCAAGAAACGACCAATGCTCGTTATCGGGCGAGCGAGATGTGCCGGAAGATTATCCACTGTGCCTCAAGTGATGATGATTAGGGTTGTGAGGCATACGAAGCGGATGGTGTCGGCAAAAATTCAAAGGGCAATTCGAGGTTCAAACGATGGGATGCAACGACGCCAAGGCAAGATAAGTGACAGAGAAAATCGGTTCGAGAATCGCTATTAAGATGGATTGATCGAGAATTGATGTATTAATGGCGATCAGGATTCGTGAGCTATATATAAGGGATGACAGATTAGGATATGTCCAATCTCATACAGAACTATCTACTAACAACTTGATGGGGGAATAAAGGAGGGATAAGAGGTCAATAATCCTCCTCGGGGACTGTATGTACCTTCAGTACTCGCCGTGAGTAATCCTGATTGTCTTGTAGAGACCTCAGACTCACTCGGCTACTGTTATCGTTGTCGAACCGCATCCAAATCTGGTTTGGATCGAGTCTTTGATCTGTTATACGATCTGTCTCGGTGAAGCCAGTGGTCGTTATAACGGGCGCCTTGTCTTGTAGGCCGCCGACAAGGCCGAGGGTACTAGTCGAACGTGGTCGGCCGGTCGGACTGGAACTACCAGTCAGATTAGGCGAGCCCGCTCCTGACATTCCCATCTCGGGATGATTCGACGAGTCGACAGATTTCCGCCGGTCATTCTTACGCTTACGAAGGAATATTATCGCCGCAATCAGTAACAGGATGCCCGCCCCAACACCGACAAATACGCCGGCTACACGGCCAGTGTCGGAAAAGAAGCTTTTGCTGCTAGAGGAATTCAGGGGGAAGCTGCTATTGCTTGTCCCGGTAGCAGTTGGCGTGACAGTCACCGTCCTCTGGGATCCCTGGACGGTGATGACGGAAACAACCGGAGTACTCGGAGGGTTGGATGTTGGAGGGTCGGTTGTCTTAGAGCCCGTAGGGTCATCTGTCTTAGCAGGTTCCGTCTACAGAACACACATATAAGTCAGCTGATGTCACATCGCGCAGACTGCGTTATACATCCACCTGCATCACTACACGAGTCCGAAGAGGGGAGAGGGGGGGAGGCAGCACAAGTGTCAACATTTACAATGCGTACACAACATGCGTGGAAAGGATGGTCATGGGTCATACAGGTGAGATGTAAACAGTCACAGGAACCGACACCGACACGGTGACCGGTCCTAACGTAGGTTTCACCCGGGTAGAAGAACGTACACTGGTGGTGGAGGCGGGTACATCCGTCCTGGAACTTGGTAAGTGCTGGTCGAGTTCAATGTAGTTGTAATAATTTTCGGTACGGTTTCCACATCTGTCGTCTGGGTACCCGGGGCATGGATCTCGACATTCATCCAGATCTTTCAACTCGATGGGCGGGTAGTTTGAACACCAGCAGTTTTGCCAGAGCACGATGCCGAAAGCCCAGTCTTTGACGCAGTGTTTTCGACATTCCCCGTCTGACTGATATATGTTGAAGTCTACGAGATAGTTAGATTTATATCTTCAGATGCCATACCCTAAGGAACGTCGTCTGATTACTCACAGGGTGTGTATTCCCTTCCTGTGTTCTCTGGTGAACAATAAACGAGAGTTATGTCTGCATTCGACACCCGAGCAAAGAATACCGAACCAAGTAGCAAGGGCAGCCATATCGTGTGGATGAACCCGGTTGACGGTGATATCCTTCTATGCCTTGTTGTAGATGTTGTTGGCAGCCAGACAGAGCCTGGGCTGAATATTGATGAAGCAGGCATATTTGCCTAGGGAGCGGGAAGGGTCGAAAGAATCCGCGTCAGTGTTTTTTTTATGTTGATTAGATTAAATATTACGGTGAGGCTGTTGAAATTCGGGTCGATCCAGAAGGAGAAAGTGAGAAAACAAAGCCGAGTATTACAGATTGTGCCGTCGAGGGGGCCGGAATAGACGAGAAACAAATCGGTCCGTCCGGCGAATTACGTGCAGCGGTCAAAATGAGAAAGAGGCAAGGAGAAGATCTCGACTCAGGCTGAGGCTCCCGTCGGTCAAGCAGACTGAACTGGTGGGGCGAGGTGGAGATAGATGTGTCAAGCAAGGGAGGGCACTGTCCGTGAAAGAAGTCAGCATGCATGTTTTGGCCTTTGAAGGAGTGACATGTTTTAAGGGAAGACGCCTGGTAGGGAGCGAGGGATGAGAGCAATCAAGGGACCTGGAGCGAGATTGTTGGTCTCATCGGACCTGGCGATCGCCCAAGCCTCGAGAATGCAGGTACGCCAGAAATAGGCGGAAATATGGAAAAGGACGGCCGTATGCGGTAACTCCACCAACGCATAACAGCGTCGTGTAGCAGGAAGGTATCAGCCTACTCACCGGGTTCTGTTCCTGGAGGGCTTCCTGTGCGGTTCCGTACGGCCCTGAGGCTTCAATTCGATTCGATTCGAAAAATATCCCGGTGGGATCAGTCCGTGACGATTGGAGGAGGGCGGCTTTCTCAATACGGTGAGCAGATCCCGATGCTGGAACGAAGCCTGTTATTGTACGATGGACAAAGGCGTCTTTTGAGCGTCTCCCTTGTCACTTGCTATGCCTGCACTGTCGTCGAAGGTTGTCTGTCTGCAGAGTAAGATTTGATCCGTATCCTGTCGGAATTCCTCCCTAGCTGCCAAGTCCTCAAAATACACCAGAAGTTCCAAGTCGTGACGGAAGTTTTCGGCAGGGAAATGATGGCGATGTTGGTTTGGAAGATGGGATGAAATTCTGCCGTGTGCGGTTGCCAGAGAGAATGATTCGAGCCCAAGGACAAAACCAACGTCCATAAAAAAAACCCCCAAAAGCTTTGAAAATTGAATTGCGAAAGAGGTTTTTGCTTGGCCAGGCACAGCAAATAAAATATACTGAAGTGCAGTATATATACACCTGAGTATACAATACAATACCTGCCGAGTGTAGTATGTGTGTATGTATATATATAACAGACTAGGGTCGTGGCTGACGTCTGCCCTGTTAAGAAATAACCAGAAAGTTGATGATGTAGTGATGTTGATATTGGCGTTGTGGTGGTTCTACCTTTCCTTTTCCAACACAACGAGGCGCAGAGCGAGCGAGAGACTCTTTTTTTTTTTTTATTCTACAGCAAAGCGTCCCAGAGCAGAGCGAAGCGAATAGAAACAACGAAGCGAAGGAGGAGGCACAATTGAATGCTGGCTGGCTGGCTGGCTGGATACTAGAGCGGAAGCATTGTACTGGAAGCCATCTATCTACACGGGTACGACGGTTGTAGATGTAGACGGCCGTCTGAAGAGCGAGCGGATGGGGAAGAGAGGGAAAATGAAAGATGGTGATGGTGATGGTTGGAAGTCCGGGAATTGTTGGACGGGGCGATGGCTGTGGTTAAAGGGGACCCGGCTGCCACGCTCACAGTCCTCCTCCACCACCACCACCACACTAATTACGACTACACCATCATACAGGACGACTCCGTACCAAACACACTACACTACAAGACGCACTGCATGCATACTGCTGTGTACGAAGACAGACCGCACTAAAACCACTGCAGGCCCCACTCGCAGAGAAAGAAACAAAAAAAAAAATTGAGAGAGAGAAGTGTGGGTTACAACTACTGCACTCGGGTGGCATTCGTACTGATTGGCAATTAAAATTGGACCCGCCGATTGATAGGATCGGGCCAAGTTCCTTCCCCCATGCCAATGATACCGCTCGGGGCAGCTTTGCTTGCTGTCTGGCAATCCCCGCGAGTGAGCAAAAGAAAAAAGAAACGAGAGGAAACGAAAGAAACACCATGGCTTTCTTCCAAATCTCTTTATCTTGCCTCGATTGTTACATATATTATTATTCTATCCGGAGCATCCCAGGTCAGGCATCATACATAGTATAATACCTCGGCCAAAAAAGTTCTGGGTGACGACAAGAAACGAGAGCCTTCAAAGGAATGCCTTGTCAGGAACATATTAACTGGACACCATCCGGCCATCAGAAACCCCCAAGAAGATGTCAATCGGTCTTTGATGCAAATTTTGTCAATTGCCCATTCTTCTCCGGAGACAATTACCAATCAGCCCATACAGGAAATAGAAAACAAATTTCCTCAAAGGACGCTTGCCCTAGCTCTCTGATAGCCCGAACATCTAAACTGCGCGTCGCCACGCTCAGTATAATGCTTGCCTGCATGCCATTTCTTGACCTTTTTCTTCGATGATGGAAAACGTGGGCCCTCGACCGCCATTAGTTTGGCATCCGGAGCCTATATCGATAAGAGGAAATGCTCAGATATAAACGTATCCTCGGGAGTGGTTTTTTTTTTTTTTTTTTTTAATGCATTTTGTGTACCAAAGCGTACTGAGCATCTATCATCTGATCCAGATGATACATGGTCCCACAGATAGCATGATTTGCCATTCCTGTTATCAATTCCATCTTGACAGCTGTTAAGGCTTTTCGCTGATGACTATTTCCCCCCGTCTTGGTCTTGAAGCCAAAGCTGTTTCGACAGCATTCTAAATGCTGCGGTTGCAACATATCAAGAATGCTCCGCGGGGGCTAGAATTGTCACATCAATAGGCAAACCCTATATATAAACCTTCTCGAGGATCGGATGACCACAATTGATATTAAGTAGAATTTAGCTTTGGCGTATCATACTACGGTTATTTTGACGATATCCAAATCTACGAGCAAAAGTATCTCATCGAGGGCTGACATGGACCCACACTAACCTCTCTGCAAAGTCTTGAACTTCATACCATCTCTGGAAACTGCACCAAGCCTTCGCATGCAGCGTGCATCAATCGGGCTGCCCCCCATGCATCCAGAAGAAAAAAAACAGCTCGCACAACATAAAATGGTTACGGAAAAGGGATAGTGTAGAGCGTTTAGACGAAACGTCCGGGACACGAAGTACTTATTCGATTGGTATCGCTGCCACCACTAGGCGCCATCTGATCGACCGATCTCAGAAGTATCGAGGAACCAAAGAAAAAGAACATCCTCCCACACTTCTTCTGCTTTTGCATTTTCCTGAAATATCCAAACCCATGCAGGGTAACATCCCAAGCCGAATTATCTTCGAAATCGAAACTGCTTGCCTGACCTCCAATTGTCCAACAGCGACAGCTGGTGAGATTGATATGCATCGATTTGGAACCAAAATGCCTAATCAGAACCACGTTCCCCCAGATTTGTGGCTGTCCCCCAAACGTGCTTTAGATCTCGCTCTGCGCTGATTTTACGCCCACTTATCGCTTGTTCCGTCGACTAATCCCAAGTCTTTCGTCATCACCCACTCTGTCTAAAAGGGGTAACTTTGGCACTAGAAAATCTGTGCCTAGACCTCAGGCGAAGTCTAAAAGACCCCTTCAGCCGAGAACAACCAACGTCTGACAGGGGCAGAGAAGGTATTTTACATCGATGCCGATTACCCATGGCATTTCTTTAAAATCGTTGCCTCCCACGCCCCGTGACGATCAAATCTCCCGTTTCCCCCCGCGCCGCGGCCCGGTTTCATCTGCCACAGTTGTTGGCGGTGCACCTTTGTCTGTTTGTCCTTTTTCTCTGGGGTGAAGAGATGACGTTAATATGGAATTTTAATACTTTGTAATCCAGGCACATTTCACTTTGATGATTACTCAAAAATGCATTGATCCTTTCGTTTACAACATTCTCTTTAAGTTCCCTGAGCTTCAGATCTCCTGCTGTGCCTGAATGTCTCTCGTAGATCGCACTTTAGATGTGGCTAATAGAATTCAAAGCGGCCAGTCTAATTCTCTAACAAGTGTTAAATCGGCGCCTTGATGCCTTCGTCATCGGTTAGCTAGAAAAACGGACCTGACTTTTCCGGCCAACTATTACCAAACCCGCCAACAAATAATCGACAAGTCCAAGACTCCGATCTTGCGATGCCAACCAGTCGATCAGACGGCTAGTTTCAATCAGATGTTTCGCGATCTTTTTTTTTTCTTTCTATTTCTATTTCTTTTTCTTGCTTTGGTGAACAAGAACGGCGGGGAAGCGGCGTTCCTGGGGAATTATGGTAAACCTTTCGGTTCCGAGTTAGATTCCGAAATGGATACCTAATAATACAAAAGGAAGCACCTTATTCCGGCTTGCCGGCCAAGGCCTTTTGAAAGAGAAATATTATGTCTTATGACTTATTGCAATAATAAAATTCTGTGCAATATCTTACGGCTTTGGCTTTTGAATCGTATAAGGGGACGTATAAAATATGAATCCCATGACAGGAACTGGAATGGACCTCGACGTCCGCACCATCCATTTCGGCAATAATATGATATATCACAGCTAGCACGACATTCGGGCAAAAAGGCCCCACTAGGAAGTTCAAATACGCAGCTGAAGATGGAAACAGGTCTCCTCATTATAACACCACGGACGAAATACCAGGAATAATCCGTAGACGTCTATGTATCTACTAGACACCAGAACTCACCCAACACAGCCATTTCGGTATTCTCCAAAAACTAGTCCCAGATGACAAAGCAGGCACAATAATCTGATCAATACAGTCGGTGCAATGGTAGCATTCTCTGCCGGCCCCTTGTTAGCATTTTCAACGGATTAATTCTTGAAGCCGAGTACCCGAGCTAGCAATTGAAATGTCGCATACCAGTCCGCTAAACATTCGCCTCAATGTAGATACCGAGACTAAATTACCTGTACCACAAAAGTATCGTAGTAGATTATTATCTTCTGTTGCAAACCCTCGCGGTAATCACGGCGCCGTTCTCACAATCTCGACTGCTATAAAATAAGGGTCTAAAACAACAGTAAGCTTAGAGTTATACCGCGGCCCAAAAAAAGTCGTCTGACATCTACAAAGCAGCTGCTAGCAGCTGTCGTGAACCCCTTCCCCCAGCTAAATTCGGTGTAATGAAACCCCAACCTCCCAAATAGCAGAGTAATCCGTATACATATATACCATATTAATGCGACCAGGTACCAGGCTCTCTACCACTAGTGTCCTTAGGTCGACAAGGTGTAGAGAAAACAGTCAATGGCTGGCTTGAGACTTCCGTTTATCTATACGCGATTTCGAACCCCATGTCAGAATACCCCAAGGCTACAGAAGAGTGGAGACTCCGGGGAAGTCATAATGAAGGCCTTCGGGAGGCCCCACACTACAAAATTTGAAGATGTCTTGAGATGTATATTTCAGGATGGAGAAATGTTCCTAGACTTGGCTATCAGTACTCGATTCTTTGGGTGTTAATTAAGACTCAACGTTCTTTCGAACAAAATAATCATATAAACCATTAAATAAATCGTCGAGTTCTTTTGGAACCATTTCTGTTTTATATACCGTGTTTAAGCAAAGTTTCCAATACAAAAATATCAACATCATTATATAAACATCATTATATCACCAAATCCTAAAGTTCCAGACCCATTGAGTGCATCAAACATACAAAAATCTTCCCCGGAAACACAAGAACGTTTCAACTATCAAACAACATCAGTGTAACAAATCGAATACACAATCGAAACCTCTCACTCGGCGGCCCCTGGACTGAATTGATAGAAAGAAAGCAAGTGCACGAGTCTTCCAACTTTGTTATCATGCCAATATCCGGACCAGGGTCTAGCTATCAGCAAAATGCAACCAGGCATCCCAAACCAAATCTCCAGAATCGATAATTAATCGAAGCTGACCCAGTTTGCAGGACACAAATTAAACGAAGAACATCGAAAACCACCACCAGATCCCTGAAAGCCGGGTTCTTGATTTCTTCATATATCTGTCGGCTTATCTTTGCCTCGTAAATGTATTTCCAACATTCAAGTTGTCTTGATGCTCCAAATTCTAGGAAGTGTTATAAACTTTTCACCGGCCCCCCTTGTCGAGTCGGGGCGAAATAGTACAGCTCCAGTCCCACTCAGCCCACAGACCATCTCTGACGTGCTACGTAAACGAGGTGGCTAAAGGCCGGGAAACCACGATATGACTTTGCGGACATACGTTTCCCAAACATGCATTTTGCATCCCTCTTAGCTAAGAAGTCTTCAAACCTGGATTCGGAGCTTAGCTTATGGCAGCTGGGTCCACATGTCAGAGCGAATTCGCGAGAAACCAAGCATATGTGCCATTCACCAACTGGCGAAACGGAACGATTTTAAAGAAAAAACCCTTTGAGACTTGCATCTGCCACTAATGTCTTTTCATGCACTTTGAAGAGGCTGAATTCACAAGTGAATAAAAAAATTTTTTCTTGACAACTAAACCAATCCCTAATCATCTTAGCAAATATTTCTAGGTTCTCGAGAAACCGTTGGGAACCTGAAGGTTGTCGACACTCAAGAGAAAAAGCCATAGACATTTTCAAACCCAAAAAGCCAAGCCAAGACTCCACATGAGCAAAATACTTAGCCACACCCCACGATAGAGAAGCTCTCTCAGCTTCGTCTGCTCGGAACTTCCCATCACTCCGTACTGAAGACCAGGGACCTAACCAAGGAAGTAACGAAAAAACCCACCATCGGCGTGTCGAAGATGCGGGGGCGTCTTCCCATTGCCTTCCCATCAACAGGATTTCACCGACGACGGGATCGCAAAATCCGTAGACGGCAGGTCGACAAGTTTCAGTAAGACCGGAGTTGCCTTCTTCCTTTTTTTTTTTTTTGGTGTTAAAAATAGCAATGGGGAATCCACCAAGTGCAGGACCCGGATGTCGAATAGGTGCCTTCTCCGTGGTGGTGTGCGCATTCCGCTCCACTCTCTTCTACGCAATGGCGCCACTGGCACAGCTAGACGGAGGCGACGGGATGACATGAGGTAGCACTCGTTATCGATAGTCGACACAAGTGCATATGCGAACGCAAACAAAAAAAAAAAAAAAAAAAGAAGACTATACAACCCAGCATGGAAACCATAACACGGGGGCCGATATAGCTCGTTTTCGATCACCCAAATGCTACATTGATTACATATACGAACATAGTATGAACGGCCATGTGATCCTTTTTTTCCAGGAACAGGAACACCGGGAATCGATGCGATGTGCCTTGGAAATATATCAGAGATAACGCTATCTTCTAAACAGAATCGAAGCCATCCCGAGCTCGAGCACTCCTGTATTTTAATTTCTGTGCCCCAAAGAAAGAGAGAAAAAAAAAAGACAAACCTTGTCACTGAAGAGTTATCACTCACAGATAAAGGGGCGCGGATTGGAAGATGCCTGATCGATGCCCTCTTCTTTGAGTTATATATATCGGATATGTTATCAGGTGACGTATTCCGCATCAATTGACATTTAAAAACCGTTTGGTCGTCTCCCGTTTACCGAACTTCGCGAATTTCGGCTGAGAAGACCGGAAGCCCAAGAAGGTTTCTGGAATGAAGCAGATCCCTTAACAGGCTAAATTCGGCCGATTCCCGGGAACAGGTCGTTGATCAGGTTTTTATTTTCTTCAGAATTATAGTACCAATTTCAAGAACTTGCGATCTTTTTGTAAAATTATACCAGACATCCTAGCATTTGCCTCCCAAAAAAAAATTAAAATGGAGCGATTGCGAGGGTATTGGATGGATATCCGGATATCGGTACCCCCATCTGCCTAAACCAGTTTTTGATCGATAGATTCCGTTGATATTATATGATAGCATGTAATGCGTTTTCTTCGGGATAACGTTAAGATATTGAAACCTTAATATCTTATACGGAAGGACTATACTTCATAGACGTGAGAAGGTCCGGGTCCATCTGGCTCGCGAGGCAAGCCCAGATAACCCGTTTTTCAAAATAAATGACGTTCGTGATACCTCCAATTTCAATAAAATTCATGGGATACCCTCGTGAATCAGGACCAATGAGCCGGTTACACATTTTATACAAAGGTAGATCAGGTTTAAACTCCACGTGCACGCGTGGACCCGTAGAAATTTTCAGAACATCGAACACCCTGGTAGTCGGCGCAAACTTTAAATGTAAATGTAAACGTAAATGTCAGCGTTATATAAACCGGTAAGAATAGTAGCATCGATTGTGTGTGCTATTGAAGGTGCCAAAGGAACACCCTATCAGCGGCCCCCTCCCCTAAAGCTATCCAAGAAATCCAAGTCAGGCTAACTAGTTGAAACTAAGGAAATCCAAAAAGGAATGACGATAAATAACTTAAAAACGGAAGGAAATGTCATGAGTGAGGGTAACTGTACTGTACGATACCAGGTACTGTCCAAGTGTGATTACAAGCCACAGATAGCGAGACAAGAGACTTCTGAAGAAAAACTCCATGGAAATGCTAAACATTTCTTTCAAACGACATATTCCCTTGCCAAAGAAAAAAAAAAGACCCAAACCATAAACTTCATCTCATATTCTGTTCCTCAGAGGCACAAAATGCCATGGCGGTAAGATACCGCGTCGTAAAACCCTGATCCTGTTCTAGTTCCAGCTTAACTTTTTTTTTTTTACATTCCTTCCCAAGCAACTTTTCCACCGGCTCCACTGAACAGTCCACCAGCACCAGCCCCGTAGACACCTCCCTGAACTCGTTCATTGACCACTTTCCCCCAGACTCTCCGGGCGTTGTCGAACTCTGTGCCACCACCAGCCATTCCCTTGGCGACAACCTCCACAACCTCCCATCTACTAACAGCAATTCCGAAGGCGCTACCTTCGTCACCTCCTCGTCCGGCTGCAATATTAACTCTCTGGGGAACTGTGACTAAAAACTCCATCACATTCGTACTTCCCACGATGTCTCTTAACCCGAACTCCGTCGCCGCCAATCCTTTCAGCATTCTCAAGCTTGCCTGCGCATTCTCTTTCAGAGCAATGACGCTTGCGTATTCGACCAATTTCTTGTAGAAGCTAGGATTTTTCCGTAGATACTCTCTGTAGAGCTTCTCATCGGCCGGCAATATCGTGGCCAAGGTCTTGAGATAGTCCGGATGCGGAGGCGCCAATGGGATCTCAAGAACGATCCCCAAAACTTGTGATGGCGGCAAGCTTGAAAGTAAATGTAGACTTCGGGAATGAGGGCCTTGTCCGGTAGGACCGGGAATATATGTTGCCAACGCCTTCAGGATCTTCGGTAGTAGGTCCTTCGATTCTCGTAGGTGGGTCGGGAAGTGTGTCGCATATGTGGCGATGTAACTCGCCGATCTGGATGTTAAGAATGATGCTGTGAATTGATCGGCCTGTTCGCCTGGTGGAGTAGTGTAAAGCGCGATTGTGCTCTGGTGCCGGTTGTTGGCTATGAGGTATTCTAAGCCTTTTGATGTGGAGTAGATTTTGTTTCCGGCGGAGGTTCCTCGCTCTATCGTCGGACAGACAAGCAAAAACTCAGCATAGAATTCGATGACGGTCATATACATTAGCACGTCGAACTCCATCTCCACCATCGCCGTCGCAAACCCAAGCAGTCCGTCCAGCGTGCCTTCGCCTTCGAACCGAGCCTCTACCTGTGGGAAATGCGAGCGGGAAACAACCTCCCAATTCATACCAGCCATCTTTGGTATCATGGACAGCAAACGAGCCTGCGCCAGCGTCTTCTCAGCCCGCGACATGGACGCGGACTTGTTTCTCCATGAACAGTTGTCGAAGAAGGACTGGTAGATATCTTTGTCACCGAAGACACGGCGCCAGATTAAACCTTCACCGACTCCACCAGGACCGACCAAGTCAATGGATAGCAGCTCAAGTAATATTCTAGCGGCTAGATCGGCCACCTCCGTATTTGAGGCGACGAGAGAGAGATTAACAATTGAAGCGACGAGCTCCGGGTGACTGGCGAGCGAACGTGCCTCGGAAGGCGAAGAAGTAGACTTCTGGAGCAACCTGAGCCCCATGAGCTGTATGTGAGCATTTGGGAAGCTGAGGGTAGGGAGGATTTCTGCTGGCGTTGTCAATGTTAGTAGTTCGCTGAAGCGGATGGGCTCCAAGAGCGAGACGAGAAGGGCGCATAGCGGCTGCGGGCTGCCGGTGAGTGGTAGGGTCTTTGTGAGAAGCGGGAGGAAGATAGGAAGAGCGGCCTTGCGACTTTCCTCTGTTTAGATCTGTTAGCCACCAGAGGTAGTTCCGTAGTTATCGATAAGGAGGGGTAAAAAGACGGGGCAACGGTTGGGACATACCGTTTAGCTGTAATCGGAAGGTGTCAACGAGCTTGACGTCTAGATCCGTAGCATTTGTGAAAGATTCGAGGTGCGCCTGAAGAGTCTTTGCGGTATCAGGCATTCCTGCCATGGTGGCGATGAAGCAGCCGTACTTTCGGGACGGTGGAGCGGTTACGGCGGCTAGCGACTAAACGCCTAGGGGATTTGTACTTTGTTTGGCGAGACCGGCGAAATACTCTTTCGATAGATGTCGGACCAGACTTGGGAATGAAACTATCGATGTACACAACCTGGAACTATCGAGCTTTGCAATGGCGATGAGAATAGGAGAACAGGCGATGGTGGGAGAGGGCTAGTTCTGTGGTGGGTGAGGTTGCAGTTGGTCTGCATTTCAAAGCAAGCCAGGGCGTTTAGAAATTAATTCGGATTTCCGCTTCCGGAAACTCTGTCTCGGGTTTCCGTTTTTGGCAATTTTTGGCCAGTTAATATAACGGCAGCTATCGAGACTCCTTCTGAACTCACTCTGCAGAAGTAATGTCGATATATAACTAGGTATATATATAGTATATATATATATATATATATATATGCATATGTATATGACTAGGTTTGAGCCTCTCAGCAGGTACCTAGGTACTATTGCATATTGCGTAGGTGGGATGGATATTATATTATATAACACAATGCAATGCAGAGTCCGTTCTAAATCCAAATGTAGCAGTGCGCAGTCATCGCATGCATGCATCTAGAGATGGGGAGGAACGGTATAGAATTATTGTGAGATCATGAGAGGTAGCCATTCTAAATTACAATGTCAGCTATTCAAACTCGTAGCTACTTCAGCTTCGTCGTCCAAGCTCCCATCATCAGAGTTTCCGCCATCGCTAAACTCATCCGTATCGATAGGATAAAGTTCATCACCGGTGTTCGGATACTCAGAGTCCTCGCTGAATTCACTCCCTTCCGTATATCCCGCTTCGGACTCGACGTAGTCAGGATCCGGCTCGTCATCAGAATCTTTCCCCAGAGAATCCCAAAACCTTTTCTCAGCTTCTTGATCAAGATTGACATCTCCCTCCCAATGCAATTCCCAAGGCCCATTGTCTGCATCTTTTGTCCTGCTCTCTGAGATCTTACACGTCACTGATATCTTTTCTCGCCCAGCCGGCAAGTCTTGCGTTCCATGGAATACGCAAATTTTAATGTTCGGACAATTTCCATCCTTGAGCATTTCGCGAATGAAGGGTTCCAAGGTTCGATAGTCGGTCCCATAATTCCCACCGAAACGTGGTATCTCCAACTTTTTGAGCTTTGGAAATCTTGGCTGCCAAAAGACATACTCGGTGGACGCCCAATTAATATTAAGAAGCTTTAACATTTCGAGATTCGGGAATTGTTCGGCCTGCAACTCTAAAGTAATACCCCTGGGAAAAATAATCTGATCCACTTCCAGTGTGAGGGCTTTGATCGTTGGAAATTGCTCTCGGGGAAGCATTAGCAGGGCTGGGGAATAGGCCGGCACCTGGCAGATATGTAAGGTCGTGATGGATGGAGTATTAAGTACGGGTATCAGAAAGTCCATATCACCAATTGGTCTGATATCCACTCCGAATGACTGTAGTTTGTTTGGAAGTCTAAGGCTTATATCATGCATCTTTGAAGCGAACATCTCTTCTGAAATGTAAGGGCCTAGGAGATCCCGAGTCCGAGTAAACTTTCTCGTTGTCCACCCATAAAGCCCTACTGTATTCTGCTCGGAATTGGGTAAAAGCTTATATTGCCTAATGTCATTGTGGAATTTCGTCCCGATGCCGGCCCACTTGAAAGCAAAATGGGTTATATTATCGTAAGAGGGCAAAGTGGAGAGAAGGGAAAAGAGAGCAACGTAGATGTTCCTCTTGAGGTTGAAGTGAGTGAAGACACGAACAGTGATCCTTCGAAGATTGGAAAACTTGGAAGCCGAAAAGTGGATGGCATATAATGCGTCCACATCGAACAGAGAGAAATCTATCGACCTGTCATATGTGTGTAATATTACAGTGTTAGTATCAATTATTTTACTAGTGAACGAATGTATATAGCATACAGGCAGAGATATACGCTAGTATTGGGCTGGGTATACGCTCAAGTTGACATAAGAATTATATACATACCGAATGTGCGGTCTCAACGGCGCTAACCATCCACGACCGATGAACGGTTTAATTCGCCGTTTGTAATCGTCCTCGTCCAATTTGATACCACGGAACCTGGTCGGGAATGCTACAAAATAAAAGTATCGCGAGCATGTCGCCAGTGCCGACGCAGCTTCAGGCTCCAGATACTGCAAGATTGCCGTGCAGATTTCGGCTGGCAAGCTCGAGAGCTGAGCGACGGTCTCTTTTTCGGACATCTCATCAATCATCGATACCAAGGCTTGGAGGTGCTCGAATATTTGGCGAGTTTTCAATCTTCTGAGAAGCGGGCACCAAGGATTCAATCGTATACGCGTAGCTATCAAGCCTACTTTTATATCCAGGTATACTTCCAATTGCGAGACTGAGTGGGCCAGAATGACACACCTTTGCACTCATGAAAGTGTGGATATGCCCTGTAATTGTTGAGCCATATATGTGAGTACTTATACGTGGCCGTGCATCGCGATATTCTGATATGTGAGGACTCGCTAATTCACGTTAGCTTCGTCCATTTGCGCATCGCTTAAATTGCTGCTGTGGGTCATTTCGAATTGATTTGTCTTGGCAAGCTTGCGGCCAACCTTTCATTCATTCGTTTCGCATTTCAACATCAACTTGCTCGGTGCAACTTTCGCTTTTTCCAACCCACAGAAAGAAACCCACTGCACTCCACATCCACTAATACCGGTCGCAAATGGCCTTTCGAGGAGGCAGGGGAGGCTTTCGCGGCGGCCGGGGCGGTGGCTCCAATGGCGGACCCATGATGCCTCGAGAGTTCGATGTCAAGCCGGACTTTGGTCCCACAGAGCAGTTTCCAGTATGTTGCGCTCTTCCGCTCTCAAGAAAATCGGTCACTCTCTGTAGAATCCATTGGCTAACTACCCATCTATTTATCGGTATCTACAAGGACTACACAATACCCTTCCAAGATCCGCTGACAGCCACCGAAAGGATACACGTCGCTCGGTTCCGTGACCACCGCGAAAAAGTCCACAGTGGACCCCTCTACACCGTCCTCGGCAAGCGAAAGGGTCTGGAAGACCCCTTCGAAGACGTAGTCACGTACTCCGCAAAGAAATACCACCGTCAGAAAAGAAAAGTGCCCAAATTGGATTCCAGGCCTTATGTGTTTGAGTTTTTCCCGGTAGAGCTGTGGGAGACAATGGATTCAAGCTATGCGGCGACGGGCGATCGGAGCGTAGTGATAAACGGGAAGAAAGAGAAAAAGAGGCTATTGATATCAAGTTTAAATACGGAACTACCGAATGGAAGCCACCATGACGATAAATCCGACGGATCAGATGAGGAAGACGAGGAAAAAGAGAAGGAAAAGAAGTCAGTGCTGGCTAAGCTGATGAGTCATAAGGACGAAGAAGACGACGGGTTAGGAGATGAGGACGAGGAAGAGGACGAAGATAAAGAAGACGAAGGCGAGGAGGAAGACGACTATCAGGACGACGAAGATGGAGACTACAATGCAGAACAGTACTTTGACGATGGAGACGGGGATGTGGATTACGGTGACGACGACGGCGGAGGGGGAGGCGCATGGTACGACTAAAAATTCGAAAGCGAGCATCCAGCGATTTCTTGCGACATCTGTATATATCTCCGGCTACTTTATAGCGTTACTTAGTCTCGTAATATAGCGTTACTATAGCCTCGAATCTAGGCGCTTGGGGGGAAACCCAGTCTCGTAATATACGACGCTTCGATAGCAAAACCGTTACTAGCACTATTTTTAATTGGTGTATGATTACGAAAAAAGAGAGGAGAAGTACTCCAGACATGATATCAAAAACCCTGCTGCATCTTCCACTTCTCCTCCCATCCTCTATAAAACGGGCTCTCGTCAAGCGTCCTCACCTCCCTCCCATCCTCCCATACCCCCATCTCCACCTGCCTTTTCCTCATCCTCTCCAACATCGGCACCGCCACATGCTCCACATGCCACGTCCCCTTATACTTCATGATCTTCCTATTCCCTTCCTTCAGCACCTTCTCCACCAACGCCGGCACGCCCGGTTCATCCCCTAACTCCCTCAAAGGCGTGAACAGCGCCTTGTAATTGAACAGGATCCCTCCCGAAAGCGCTAGTCGTCGCAAAGTCTGCCAGTCTACTCTGAGCGTCAAATCCTCCTCCTTAATATTCGGATCTTGGATACTCTTTATATGATCCAACTCCGGACTGGGGCGTACGAACAACGGTTCTCCGATAACGATATCCCATGAACCTCTTTGGATAGGTTTATCCGTTGTTAACTTTGAAAAATACCTATCCCATCCCATTGCAGTCAGTATATTGCCTATATATACTTTCAAGGGGAAAAAAAGAGAGGTGACCCACCGATCCATACTCATCCCCATCTTCTCCTTATAATCCGGCACAACCCCATGAATCTCCCCCAAACCCTTTCCGATCTTCTCCTGCAAATCCCACCCAATGCTGCTACATATAACCCCAGCCACCAGCACATAATTCCCCCCTTTCCCTTCATCCGGCATCATAATCGCAAAGTCCTCCGGTACGTTCTCGAACACCACATCCAGCGGGTCCATGACATTCAAATCATACTCCCTCCCCAGGATGTCATTGCGCAGCACCAGCGTCTCAAGGTTTATGCGGAAATACTGCGGATACCGCGCGCAGAGGAACTGAACCACCATATCCATGACTTCCCTACACGCCACACGGACCCGCCAGTCCGCGTTGGGGACTACGTCGATGATCTTCTTTCCGTATGTTTCGTAAAGCTTCCTTCGTTGTACGAGGCGGGTACGGTATGTACTCTCTAGTTCTAACCACCAATCCGGTTCCAATTTCGTCAGAGCCATGGTTTGGTGGTAAGCCCAACGGAATGGACGGTACGGACGTGGTTTTGCTGTTGCGATGTTGAAGGTCGTGTAGGGGTTCGGGAGGGGCACGCCGGTTAATGAGGCGTAAGAGGGGAACCGGCCAAGCGAGTCGATTTCAGACGGGCTGTATATCTTTAGGGGATACGAGGAAGACTTTTGGACAGCTGGTAACGGAAACCTTTCGTGGGTAACGGTGACATTGCAATTGCTATGCGCAATTCTGGTCCGTCGTTTGGAATAGTATAGAATGATAAGAATCAAGGCCGCCGCGGCGGAGCCAATGAGGATATGAATAGATGAAACTTGAGCCATGGCTTCTCAAAGTAATAGATCCACGCTTGAGATAGGCCTGTATTATTCGAGAACAAGTGTAATCTAATTATAAGTCTAAGGGTTAATAACTAGAGCCAATATAAGCACAAGAACGATGCCTTAGTTAGACGAGGCTTCAGAATATTCTCAAAACGATTACACTGAGATTACGTGCTAAAACGGAGTATGTATAGTTATACCTACAAAAGTATATTATACGAAGTATGTATCTCGATCAAAGCTCCTAACTGCCGACTCCGCTTTGGTCTCAACCATCTACCGTGTTGTTCTTGTTGTAGATTTCCCTTTAGAAGTTCAGCGGTAGTGCCGCTGCGAGACCGGTTCAGCAGCGATTGTTATCAAGATGTCAGTTCCTGTAACGCTCGTTGATGTTCAATGCTGGCATTCAGAAGATAAAATCTCCCAGTCGACTGTATATATACCTAGGTAGAGGACGCTCGGATCATGAAGAGAAACAGGATACCAACCAAGTTTAAATTTAAAAGCGTCAAATGTTCCGGATTCTGAGATGGCTCGGTGAGCAAAGTGGGTTCCAAGTATCCGTCGATGCCCTAATCCGTTCTAGCTCGAGCGATCGATATCCGTTATCTATGCACCCTGCGGAACATCAAATATATACACCGCTCGGACCCAAACAAGAAACCCCATAATCCCACGCGAGGCCCCCCATCTACTAATAGAGCTAGACACTACCGAAGTATACGGGATTTTTCTAATAGTGGGGTCGTTTGTGTAACACATGCGCATGCGTTTCGTCATCTACCCGGTTACGTGTAATTCTCGATCGATAGCACTATTAGATGAGGTCGGCCGGGATTCCCCAGTCTACCGCTTACAGGATTCCCCCTGGGTGTTGACATATCGGTTGTACGACCACATACGCACGACGTTCGGATCTTTAGTAATTTGTATGGTAGATATGTATGAGATCATGGAAATATACTGGTATTATATATGTACACGATAAAAGAATTAGGAAGTGCCCAGATTGCTTCCCTACTCCTGTTGGATTTCCCCGAATAGCGTCTGTACCGGTCTATCCGCATTAACAACTAAGTAGGTATAATTCTATACAGGTTCATCATCTAGCTGTTCCGTGAGAGATGAGAACCTCCACGCATCATAACATTAACGATTACAATAGAAAGAGGCCGTCTTCTGGGTTTCAAAATGAGTAAACGATGCAAATGCAAGCCAGCAATAAAGGAAAGAAAGAAAAAAAGGCAAGTGTATACAAAGAACGGTTCAGCAAGTAAGCACTCCCAAAAAACGGCGCCCACATTTTTTTAGTAAGAGGTAAACGACAAGGACGGTTACATGAGTTCTGTGCAGGGTAAAAAGGAAGGAAGGAAAGTAAGGAAAGGAAAACTCCGTCCCAACACCGGTTTATATATAAACAGAAAGAGAACCAAAAGTACCTGAGCGCAGCATTCTGATATTCCCCTGGTAAACACGAAGAAGCGACGTTTTAGATGCAAATGCAAGTGTTGTTGCGTAATAGTAGTAGGAAGAGTGGATGAAACGAGACCAAGGTACAGTAAGGGGGATGGCGAGTGCGATGGAAGTATAAACATCCAGCGAACTAGCCGGGTTAGTGCTTAGGATAGAGGAATGAATAAGAACCGACCGGGCACCAGCCTTTTACCTGTGTATCAGAAAGCAAAACGACAAACAATTTTATAAATTACGATTTCCTCCGCTGGTCAAAACCAGCATACTAAAGAACAAACAGGAGCAGAATCCACCTCTTAAGTGGGAGATTCTATCTCCAGATCGGTTTTCCCTCGCCATTTTTTCGGGCGTCGGGGTCACCGTTTATACTTCTTTGTCGGCTGGCGAAGGTGCTCTTCGCAAAGGAACCGACATCATCTGGTACGGTTGTGGTTTTTTTCCATCCTCTACCGCTGGATCCACTGGTGACAGATCCAGAGCCGCCACGGTCCCCACCGGAACGGCTGCGAACAGAGGATGTGGAGGTAGTTGTAGCAGCAGGGGAGATCATTGAGTTATTGTGATTTGAGGCTTCAGCAGTACGACGAGAAGAGGATGAAGTAGAGGCTGCGAAAGAGGGAGGCTTGGATGATGTAGTGAGGTGATGTGGACGACGAGCAGGAGGAGGGTTGCCGTTAGATGAAGATGAAGGTTCTTCTGGGGTCAAGGCTTCAGAGTCTGAAGGAGGAGGCGATGGAGGTACGAGCTGTTGGGAATCGGCGGCAAAGTCAGTAAGGTATTTTATATATCACCAAGGAGGGCGCCATGTATGGAAGAAACCGGGAGATGGAATGCATTGGGCTATGTACCTCTGTGGCTTCTTGTGGTTGTTCCTCCTGTAGACAGTCCGTGTTAGTCGGTGACGAAAAAATGCTAGCAAGCGGCCAACCATCAGGGGAGCGGGTAGCCCCATTGATGGCACGCTGTGATGCTGCGAACTCGGAACCGAGAGGACTGAAGACCTACCGACTGTTCTTGCAATTGATGCTCTTCTTCGACAGCTGGCGCTGTGCTTTCTTGTGACGCCATTGTGGAATGTTACGCGAAAAGGGACCGGGTGAATGACTGAGCGATATAATCTGCTCGGAAGGTCTCGAGTCGGCTGATTGAGTAAAGTAAGTTTTTTTTCTTGGTATATATATACCGGTGAAATGCTTCGATTGCGAACGGGAAAAGCGAGTCGGACCAGGGTGAGGATGGTGAAGCGTTCGCAGGATGTGATGGCGATGGAGACTGTGGCGATGATGGAGGTTGATGGAGGTGGTTTGGTTAGGAGAGAAGAGAAGGAGGATGGGGAAATTGGGGGTTATTTGTTCGTTCGGGATTCGAAGGGGGAGAGTGGAAGAGGAAGAGAAGCGGGAGCCAGTCAACCCAAACCGGGGCCAACCCGTCCTGTTAATTTGGCCGCTGCACGATTTCCGCCCGTTAGCGAAAGACAACCAAATCCACTAACGAACCAGCAGCCTGGCTAATTGTCATATATTGCAATAAACAAGGGGGCACCGCGGACTCGGATCTCTCTCTCTCTCTCTCTCTCTCAAAGTCAGTTAGTTCAGTTAGGGTAAGGCGGCGGTGCAGGACCAAGCCATAGTCGTTCTTTGTCTCGATGCTAATTGAAGTTTGATAATAGCAGGGACGAAAAACTTTGAACTTTGAGAATTAAGGGTCCTGCACATTTATACATTTGACTTTTACATTTGACTTTTACATATGTACGCGCATGCAAGAGAGGGGCACCCTACATACATAGGCCATCCCATCATCGGGCATTGCCTCGTCAGCCAGCTCGTCTCTTCATTGGGGGAGGAGGGAGAAGAGAGAAAGGGAAATAAAAAAATAAAAAATAAAAAATAAAAAAGCGGGAAGGAGATGCGCTGGCAAGGGACCACGAGATACACTGCCAGGATCCAATCGAACAATTCCGTCGGCCATGCATCATGCACCCAATTGGCCGGGACAGTCGCCCCACTTCTGCTCGCCTAGTCTCTTTCCGTCCACCGACCAACGACATCTCGTTGAGGGACCCCGCAGTCTGGTACAAAAATGGTGATGGGGGATATATCAATGTGAACTGTATGACGTTGGGCTGTCACATCTGGGCTGTTGGGGAAAATTACCTGCAGATTCTGGGATAAAACATGTGTCCTGACTTCAGTCACGCGTGCGAGGCGACCAGTCAGTTCACCAGCCGTTGTGCGCGAATTGTTTGAACAATCAACAATTAACACTTATAAACCAACGGATGTTCATATTATCACATAATGCGAGCCAATGGAGAGGCTCAAACCAGGTGATCGGGCAGCCCCTTGTGGACACGGCGCACACCATAAAACCCCCCGATGTTTCTCAGATATATTCGAATCTTAACGGATTGTGGATCTACCTGACTATAAAGTCCGACTTTAACCTCTGTCGATATACGCACATGTGCATCCGCAACGTGGCGAGTTAGCACCGGTAATTATATCGAGTCAATTATCTCTGGATTCGAGGCTAGGTAATTGCTTTACACTTCCAGAATTACATGTAGTGCACCTGGGGCGTCATAAAATCGCACACGAGGCTCGTTGATAGGCAACTGATTCCAGCCATGTTGGACACCGCACTATCAATTGTGAAGCACACCGGATCCGCATCGATCGATCGATGAAACTATTTTCTAGACAGGAAATACTTATCCCTCTTTACAAACGAATTTATAGTGATCTCCTAATGAGACTAATTGTGAGGCGTGGACACTACTCAAGGCCATACGCAATACTAATAAATATTCAATTGATGTATATACGATACTACCGCAAAGCCGACGTGTCTGGCATCTAATCAAGGCTACAATGAACCGAAATCAATGAAGCCCAACAGCACGGGCGATCCGCTTTGTCCGTTTACCAAAGATACCCATATACTATTCTCCCAGGCAGATATTTCTAGGCGGAGTTCGTGTAGCCGTCGGCTTTGAATTTGTTGGCGGTTTTGCGCTGGCGAGGGAGGAGAACGCTTAAATTTACCAAGCTATTTCTTAGGTAGAACTGGGATTTCAACTCTCGACACAGGGTTGCATTCCAAAAACTCGTGAGCACTCGAGCTCGAGCCTGATTAAATGACCTCCGAGAAGACCGGGTTGCGTTATAAGGTAAGTCGGAAAGTTCTATAAATTACCAAAGATATGTATATCCTTTAAACGGAGGATTAAATGTGCCAAGCTCCGCATTGGCACTCGTATAAATTTGGTTATGCACTATCTGATGTATGCAAGGTGATCATTAAGAAAAGGAACGAGGAAAAAAGAGAATCACAGCTTCAATCTCAAAAGAAGCAACAACGCCAATGCCCATGAACTAAAAATTATACAAAAGGACCGACTGGGTATAGGTAAATTAAGGGTAAAAGGAAGACAATGTGAGGATGGACGGGACAAGAAAATAGAGCAAAAAAAAATATACCGTAAAGCATCTTCTATAAAGCATCTGCATGGCATCTCCTATTTTTACTGCTCGGCATCCTCGCGCCACCTATCGTGATATCATTACTCCAATGTTGCGCCAGATCCTCGTCAAATATATCATAAAATCCCTACAAAAAATCCGAAAAGGCCGAGTCCTGCTGCTGTCAAGACAGGTAACGAGACTTTGTGTGCCCTTCCCCCTTGATTCGTAAATATATTATCCAAGCCTCCATTCGGGGGAGGCAACGGGCCGACATTATTGTTTTGTTGACTGTTTCCATCCGTTGGCGTGGACGCCGCGCCTGAGGATGTGGTGGAGCTGCCCGTCTCCCCCGGAGTCTCTGTTGGATCTGGTGGAGCTGTTGATTCGGATGTTGGGGCTTCAATCGTGGAGTCTGTTGTTTCACTTGTAGACTCTATCGAAGTTCTAGTTGTAGAGTTTTCAAAATTCGTAGTTTCCGAGGCATCGGCCGACGAAGTTGTTGTCGAATCTGGATCCGGTGAAGATGAATTCATGACGGTGGTTGTCGTGACTGGTGGATCCGAGCTGGCGGTTATTGTGGTGACAATTGTCACTTTGCATCGACTGCGTCCGTTACTGTCGACAAAGCAACTAGAGCCTCTGGGACAGCAGAAGTCGTTACTTGGGCACACGAAGAAGTTTGAACTATCGGGTCAAGTTAGTCATCTGCCCATATAATTGAAACAGTAGGATCGGATTCTGTGCTACTTACTCTTCGCATACTCTTTCGCAGGCAGCCCTTCCATTTGCATCCCTCATACACTTTCTTCCCGAAGGACAACAAAATGTCCGACTCGGGCACACACCAAACCCTGAATTTATGCAAACCCCACCATCATTCGGATTTGCAACACCCTCGATCACATTTACCAAGTCCCCGGGGCCTCCGCAGTCTGTTCCTTTCAGGCAACATCCCGAGTTCCCTCTAATCTGCACGCAATTGTATCCATCCGGACAACATCCACCGCCAGCTGTGCAGCATGTTTGCCCTGCCGAGCAGCAACTGTTCCCGGCGCAACCAGTTTGCCCCCTTAGACAGCAACCGAGTCCGTTATTACAAAATGCATTGGGACCACAGGAAGGCCCGTCGTTGGTGCATATTAGGCCTTCGGCGCCGCTGCCGAATGCTGACATTTGTCGCACTCGTAGTTTATTGTCCATACTCCTAGGTATCCATCTAGGCAAAGGCTTATTTTCTGCAAACCGAGGAAAGTTGCGTTTCGAAACCTCAAGGTTAGAAGGTGCGAGTGCGCCAGGCAGATCGTTTCGTAGCATCCCCGGTGCTATATCGTAGCTGACATAATCTGCCAGTGTCGTAGGGAGAAGGGAGATGGAGAGTAATGATACCGAAAGACCGGGTATCCGCATCTTTGGAAGATATATATGATGAGAGAAAGATACTTCCTTCTCCGACCCAAGTTAACAAGAGCAGAGAACTGTATCGAATAATCCTGGAAGCCAGCAGGAACCGGATTTATATATAACTGTCGGAGCACCAAGAACTCGCTGGTAGTAACGGTTTCGAATCTCGAATTCGAATTTGTCGTAGATGTATCCAGAAACCTCAGAAGAGCACCAGCAGTGGTCGGATTAGTCCAAGTAGTTTGCCTCCCCCGCTTTTAAGCCCCAGTATATGATGGTCGGGAGTTGTAATGTGTCGGTAGGATCAATTGCGATCAAAATATCGTCCGACACAGTCGTCAATTCCCAGCCGCAAGTGATCAGCGGTCTTTTGCGTTGAAAATGTGGTGAGTGGTCGAGCCCGCAACGCAATTTCAACCTCAGTTGTCGAAAACTACAAGAGAGACGTCGATGTGTAAACGAAAGGGTAGCCGGAAAAAAAGGATTGGAAGAGATGAAGTAACGAGTGGGAGTAATATCTGTTCAACAGACAACCATCCAGATGGCAAAGAAGTAACAAAAACAGGGAATGTCGCCAGCGAAAGGGAATGACCGACTCCTCAAACGATGCACGTATCAACGAGCATAATGTCCAGCAATTCGTCAGGAAAGATCAGGAACAAGAACGGGAGAGGGTTGAATAGCGGGAAAGAGCGACAGATGGGAAACAAAAAGGGCATGCCGCCAGTGCAGTACGCTCTTGGAGGGGGATGTTTCCTGAATGACTCTGCTGCAAGGTACAGCCCTCGAAAGCGGCATAAGACCCCTCCCAAGACGCTGGTCAAGATGTAACCTTGAGCGCGCGACAATCGGGGTCGATAGACCGGCTGTTCAGCCGAGGGAAAAAAAGGCAATCCAGCAGTGCAGAATAAACACGTCGATTGAACAATCCAGCTGCCGCTTTACGGAAAAAACAGATCTGAGCGTCTTTTTTGCCTGCAAGCCCGGCGTTGTGAATACTGTTTCTTTTCTTCTTCTTTTTCCAACTTCGAACTCCCTGACGGCGGCCAATACTATTCCATAGGCACTGAAAACACCATCAATTACCAAGCCTCGTTCGTCTATCTATAGCCTGTTTGAAGATGGTTCGTCGTGTGCCGACCCCTTGTCCTCGGTTTTGTCAAGCTCAAACGCCGTACTAGTCCGGATACGGCATTCTTGGGCTCTTTTGGAGATCCTATTGGCTGAGATCCTGTGCGACCCACCAGGGTCACTCTTTGGTGTTTTAAGCTTCGCCGGCCCTCGTTACTCGATTGGACGAGCTGAAGCGTTTATCAGACAAGATTTTCTTGGTGAGGAGGGCCTTCCTAGGCATCTCGGTCTATTCGGCATCATGGCCGACGATAGTCCCTGAATGCCGAGGCCGAGCGAGATATATATGACAGAGGATATTATTCTCCGTAATTAATCTAGCATTTCTCTGAAGCGTGGTGATCAAGTAGAGGCAGACCACTTTAGGATGACATCAGTGCTGACTTGAACATCAGAGTCCATGATATATACCGGGGCTACACAAGTATTGAGTATATTAAGAACGGGAAAAGCTTATCGTTTCTGGAAATATGCGATAGGATCGATACTCTTTGATCCCTTTTCTCTTCTATCGATACGCTCAGACTCAGAACGCTTGGGCTTTGTATCGACTCTCCACTTTTTACGATGTTTTCCCTCCCCGCCGTGTTAATGTTTCTTGACAGTTTCATGGCTTGGTAGGAGACCCGTTTCCTTTTATATCCACTTTTTTTTTTCCAGGTCAGGACTTATAAATGACTCAAGGCCTCGGCTGAACCCTTTTACAATTTTTACCAAGGCCGACGGCAGGCCGGAGCGACGTCTTGGTGACTTAAAGTGTTGATAAGATATCGCATTCAGCTCGGGATTCTATGTAGGCAATTTTCGGGTTTCGTAGCAGCATGGGCATCAGGGGGTAGCGTTCACGACACGATGTGTACCACGAGGAGATATGTGTCCGTATTCAAAGCGTATCCATAGGGTTCCTGCTAAACATAGTAGATGTAAAGCTAACTACTCTGTATTATATCTGAGCCTTCCACATGTCGAATTTTCGGACTTTAAATATATCCTTCAACGTATCGAATTCAATCCCTGTCGAAATCATGTCCAGCGCCTTTTAGCTTCTGCACCGAGTCGGCAGAATCATTTAAGCTCCACGTCGGCGCGGGTCAGCTGTCCATTTAGATCATTGATCCTGAGTCACCATGATGCGCTCTGTTCATGACAATTTTATAGATAAATCTACTCTTCTTCTATAACCTGTGATCCCGTGCTGGTATCTCGTATTTCCTCTTTCTAATCGTCGAATTCCCACATCCTAGCTGCCAATATTTAGCATTCTTTGAGAGTTCTAAAGCATGACCTCGAATGAAGTCAGGAAGCTACGACTAGGTGTGGAAACTCAAAATAAACTCGGGATACCATTCTATCGGTGGCAAGGCATGTGGACCATCCAAAGAAGGTTGTGGATCTCGTCCTCGAAATCGCTGCGTCCCAAGGGGGGTTTCTTTCAAAAATTCAAGACAAAGCCAGCGCTGAAGCAGGCTCTGCATCCGCTAGAAAGTCCGATTTTGGTGGTATCTTCGGTTTGCGGATGCCTCCAATAGGAACCTTGCCTTACCCATATGAGTGGAATTATATACGAAATCAAGATATCGAGGTGTTGGAAGAAACTATTGGGATAAACGGGCTAGGCTAACTCAAACAGGGTGAAATGAACTTTCAGTGGGAATAGGGTATAAGACCATCGGAACACCCGAGGGCATATCTTCGTTTACGCATTACTGATCTGAAAGGCCGACAAAAACACTATTAAACAGTGGATGGGGTCAACCATCCACTTTTGTCCCACACCGTGGTTCTAAATCCTCTTGACGGAGAACCTACGTCAGATAGGGAGAAAGCAGCGTGGCACGGAAAAGCTCTCAAGTTCATCATATCCAAGATAGGACCCGAATGTCTCTAATCGAAGGAGAATTATGACCAGATCACACTAATATAATTTGTTTCGCAGCTCCAATTTATAATCTCGACTATCAAATGCGGAGGATTCAAGAGCTGTAGTTCCGGATCATATAATTATACCCTCTAAATTTACATCTATCGAACCTCCCAAAGACTTCTTGATTACAAAATTATATACCGGTAGACATAGACTGCTTAAGAAATTATATCGTAGTAATGTATAGGAAATAGATGGGAATAAACCTCTAAAAGAAAATCTGGAAGAAAACACTTTATACACCGATGATACAAATTTATGCAAATTTGAAAGAAATAAAGGGCTATAAGGGAGGCTATAAAAGACATCAGAGAATAAGGAGTGCATACAACCACTAACCTGTTTACCCACAGCGCACTATAAATATATAACGATTGCAACCCCCTTGGAAAGACACAATCAGCAGGAAAGTAAACAGCACACAGCCACCATCCCGTAAACCCCAAGAAATAGCTCGGGGTCCCAACAAAAGACTAGAAGAGACCAAGTATAAAAAGACAGGAGAGGAGAGGACAAAAAGCACGAGGGGTATATAACACAATGATGAGGGGGATTGAAACCCAAAAAAAGGGTGGGAATACCGCGAATACATCCAGAACAAGCCAGTAATGCTAATATGCTACATAATTTAAACAACAAGGTCGAACCCAGGGCTTACTGAAAGAAAAGAAAAAAACTGCGAAAGAATCAATACCGCCAGGCTTACAAAAACAGCGAACCATTTCCGGCCTCTTCTCTGAGCGTAGTCGATCAGGCGATTAGATAGTATTCGGCGACCCATCCTTCCCAATTACTCCATCCACCGCGCTTGCAATCTCGTTCCCATATTCTTTCAACCTTTGTTGGTTTCCAAAGGTACGCGAACTCGGACTTGTCTGGGTTCTTTCCTTGCTCTCTTTCTCGGGCCTTGTCTGCGTCAAACCCCTTCATGAATTCATCATTTTCGACTTCTCCGTTTCCTCTTAATGTATCCCAATCCGATAATACAGCATCGAGCTTCTCCGGTGTCAGCACTCCGTCATTAGCCACCGCAGCCTTCAGCACCATAAGAAGCAATTTCATGCCTCCGGTGGCGACTAAATAAGCCACATAAGCCCGTACTTCCTGTTCGGTATAAGTAAGACTGTACGGTGGGGTCTGCCACTCTTCGCTCATAATGTCCCCTGGAGAGAGGGCGTCCTTGCTCGAAGCACCAGGCCAATCCTGGTTATTCAACAACCAATCGTTTCTTCTTTCCTCGTTGCTCTCCGAGGCCTGGCTGTCTCCGGGCGAAATAGGCGTCGCATTCCTACTAGCCTTTCTTAAAGCTTTCGCCTTGAGCTCTAGGATTGCTTTGTTCTTTTCTCGAGGACCCTCGATAAAAGGCTTGAACACCACACCGACAAATATCGCTTTTACCACCTCGAGAATCCACCTCATGTCCTTACTCTCGACCTTACTCAGGTTATCTGTATCTTCTTTCCAGTATTCATTCCGGAGGTCTCTGAGGCGTTTCCTTTCCCACACTAGAAATTGGTCGTGAGGGAATTGGCTGTCCTTGGCGAGTTTTGATATGCTCTTCTTCAGCTGCTCCGCTTTGGCATCGTCCGCAGCGGACAATAATGCGAAGGGCATAGTAGCGTCATAATAAGCCTTCTGCTCGCCGTGAGGGTAATACATCGGCACTTCGCTTCTGACTAACTTGTCCACCGAGTAGTTCACGAACTCCCACAGGTGCATCAAGTCTCGGTCTACGTCGTCTCGGTGGCTCAGATCCTCTGGCTCATGGTTTCCGTGGGCGGTTAGCCGGAGCTGCTTACGGCCTTCTTCAGAGAGAAGGAATGTTTTGTAAACGTCGCATTGGAGAATATCTGCGATATCTTTGACGATCTGGGACTGCGCCTTCAAGTAGCGGATATAGCCGAAACTCGAACTAATGGATAACTCGGGGTGAGATTCCGGAGATCCGGAGGGTCGATTAAGGTATTGGAAGGCGAATATCGAGCGTGTGAGAAGCGAGTCACCCCGTGGGTTTGCGCCGGCTTTGGCAAGTTCCCGCTCGTAGTAGGCTGAATTATTATCTCGGATTACACGGTTGAGACGGGAACAGGTGTCGTAGAGGGCGGTATGTGAGCAGAAGGGGAGGTATTTGGAGACTTCGAGGACGAGTTCAGGTGGGAGCGACAGAAGGGTGGCGGTGGGTTTCCATTCGCTTGCTGGAACCTCAGAGCCGGTTTGGGTCTTGGTATCTACGGGTATGCTTGGTTCGAGCGGAACGACGGGAGCTGGTAGTGTCAGTTCCTCTTCTTCTTCGAAACGAACATCCTCCATCATTACCACAGACTTTGGAGTCTTTAGTGGCATTTCCTCCCGTAGCTGTGCTTGTAGAGACTCCATCTCATCATCATAGTCTCGCATGAAAACCGACTCAACATCTTCCTGACCCTCGTCCACACGTGGCATAACATCGATGGTTAAGGATCGCTGGGTTCTGAAGTCTACATCGCTAGATTCCGGTAATCTTGGAGGTACTCCGGCGGCTGTCTCGTCCGGAGGAGACGAGGTTGTCGAACGTTTCTTAGGATGGCTGGCGAGATGTCCGGGCGTCCCAGACGGTGAGTTCGACATTTTGAAGGTCCCCTGATTATCGATTTCAACCTCTTGATGATTTTCGGACCATCTCGAATCAGAAAGCTGTGACTCTGACTGTGTGAACTGTACCGAGAATCCCAACGAAGATATAGCCATGCTGATCGTAGAAGCCTTTCTCATGGAGCCGAGGGATGCGGAACGTCGGTCTTTAGTATCGGGCGCTACATTCTTCCGAGGTTTCTTCTGTTTCCAGCCGAGGAGTTTCCGAAACTGACGCATCATGAGAGGGTTGCAAGAGCAGCGTTTGTGGAACGGCGAGGGAGGAAGTTCTCCCCGTTTGGAGATCCTGTAGCTGGACATCGGAGCATTGAGCGAGGTAATGATTAGCCAGGGGGGTTCTTTGGGTTTCAAGGAGCAGACGTTAATCGTCAGTTGGCTTTGGGGTTTATATCAAAAGTATTCCTTCGGAGTGAGAAGGAATAAAAATGGTTGTGACAACAGTTGTATTGCTGTGCGTCTCCTTTATGAGTGATGATGGTGGAGATGTCAAGGTATGAATCTTTCCAAGGGGAGAGTAGATTCAAGAGTGGGTATGGTATGATGCCCGAAGTGCAGCACGGACAGCCTCGAACAAGGCACCGCCAAACAGTGACAAACGAAGAGCGAGAGAGAGTCTGACTACTAACAGGAGACGTTGAGAAATACCTCTAGGAAAACGACAGGCTAGCGAGGTGCCCTCTGAACGAAGGAAAACGGTGGGATTAAAGTCTGGCTGTGGATTCTGCAGTGTAGCAGCGGCGGGCTGTCACCTGGTCAGCGCAGAAGCCCGTATGACGTCGGTACAGCCTGTCTCTGGACGAACGAGCGAACGACCCCGAGAAAGCGTAGGGAAAAAAAGGTCAGGTAGGAGAATGAAAGAGAGTGAGAGAGAGAGAGGCCAGCTAAAGAAGATACAAGAAAATGGGGGGAGCGACGGTGAAGTTAAAGGTGAAGTTGAAGTTCTAGTGAGGGATGATGAAAAGAAGATGAGGTGGTAAGTAGGCTGTTAGAGTGGGAGTGTAGATGTAGTGGATATGTTAGCGGCCGGTGTTGGGCAATCGCCGAATCGGAAGTCGACAACGCAGCGCGGAGGGGCAGAGATAGATAGCTGGTAGTCTCGAGAGGGGTCTGGCTGGCTGTCTATCCAAGATCGCCACAAGATCTCGTGAAAGAAACCGAGAGAACGACAGCTTTGAAATCAATCACGATGGAGGAGGAGGAGGAGAGCAATTAAAATAAAAGGACTTCAAGACAGACGACTGAGAACAAAGCAAAGGAACCGCAGAATGTACATGTCACCACCAGTCCAAGTCCAAACGGGTCACCATGCCCACAGCTGCAGGTCTCCCCTGTCGCTGGCTTGAGGTCAGTTCACCTGCATCAACTGGTGCAAACGTCCCCAGTCTGCAGTCGATGCTCCTCTAATTCCGTATGGCAGGTTGCATGAGTTTACATGTAGTATATAAGAGCCATGTACCGCTTGAAGAGCTCGTATGGACGTTCAAAACTGCCCTCCCGACCAGTCCTCCAAGTCCCGGGTCCTCAGGTTTATATATCCCAAGCCGTGAGGCCGCGATATCAACTTTCTCAGTCAGGCGGGGTTGCTTCGGATTGATTAGCTGGCTAGCATGCATTTGACTCGACCGGGGCTGAACGAATCACAGCTCTTCCAACCCCACCATGCCCGCCGAAAGCCTCGAATTTGTCACCCCCCAATCCTGTCCTTTCCCCCCCAAACCATTGGGCTTTTGACCCAAAGAAGGGGTCGGAAATAAAATATAGAGAGAAACGAAAAACATGCAAACATACGCCTCAGAACACTCAACCCGTGAACGGGGATTCATTGCGTGTTCCCCTTTTTCTTCGAATTCGACTCATCTTCTGAAGATCTAGGAGTGGTCTCCCCGACCCTTCCAACTGGTTCCAAACCCCATGCATGAAAGCGGACAATTACACTTCCTATTTCATCCAGATCATAATGAAATTTGGGCCGCAAAAGCAAGCCGGGTGGGTCCGGCGGATCGTGGGCTGCAGCCTCTGAGCTACCCACACCCACGCCCACACCCACACCCACGCTCACTTGTCCCTAGCCTCCTGTTATCGTCATCTGAGCATGGGGTCACGAGTATCGTCATACGCTACCGACATTGCAGAGTGCGAGTGAAATATATGGACGACCCTGACGGTCGAAACGGCGCTAAACTTGCAGAAAACAGTTCAAACTATCCCCAAAGTATCCGTAGCCTTTCGTCCCATGTTTCCTGTGAAAGACGAATTGAGACCTACGACGACGACAACGATGACGGATTGAAAATATGGATATATACATGCGTAGAAAAAATTTTCACCTTCGTGCAGGTCTGAAATTTCAGGATATCGAGCAACATGCACGGACGGGAATATGCTTCTGTGTGGGCAGTGCTAGTGCAGGATCTTTCCATGCCGCCTTGTTCCTTGCTGAGTCATCAGCAAAGTAGCGGCAACCTTAAATAAACACTCACTAGAGTCAACAAAAGGTTTCCCGATTCAAAGACCTGACTCCTAAGCATTTTCAACATGGATATAAAACCCTCTCAGACCTAATCTAGAAGTTGCGTTTTTGAAGCCTCGTATGTGAGCACGAAAGTGATGCGAACCGGACGCGTCCCCCAGGATACTGGTGGTGACCAATTGATGTTGATAAACATTGCATTGCATGGCAGTCGGTCGTGATGCTGTCGCATGGGTGGCATTGCATGGCGAGGCAACGCAAGCAAGCGATCTTAGCCTTTGTCTCGAGAATGACGGTTGACTGGTCGGTTGACTATATATCCTGCTGAAAAGCCTTGAATTCAGGCTACCTGCCGAACGGATTGCGAATTCTGGCGTCACATGTAGAATTTGTTTACCCAAAAAATTTTTCTCGTTTTTTATGACATCTGGCCTCGACCAGTTTGATTTCGATGTTGACAGAGCCTTTGAAGGCTAACTTCCGTCTAGAAACCAGCTGCAGGCTGGTTTTTAAGAGTAGCCTCTTCTTTCATCGTCAATTCGAACGAGGCGAACACGACACGAATATTTCTTTTGCTTTAGCATTATGTGTCAGTATACGCTCGGGCTACGTCTGATCTTACGATACTTAATATATCCCGATTCTCTTTTCTGGAATAATTGTTTTTTAAAGGAACTGTGCTAGTTGATAAATTTCCGCAAAAAATCACATTATCAAGACGTAAAGCTATGACGACTCAAAGGTATGCGCAATAAAACTCTATGTATAAGGGATGTGATATGCTTGGTATGTGGTAAGTAAGGCAGCTTTGATTCATTATAACCAGAACACTTCTACTCTATCTATATACACCCATCTATCTACGATTAAGGTCCTTCGAGAAAATCCGAACTATCACTGGCTGCTGAAGGCTAGCAATGCCTCTACAGCTCCTTAACCCCAACATACCCAAACTCCGCATCGAACGCCGTCTCATAATTATTCCAAAACCTACTTCCGGTGTTGATATACACCCTACTAGCGGTCTTCGTCGTTGAGTAAGCACTTGGCAAGTAATTACCCCCGCTGCCGATGTTGTTATAATCCAAAAGCCCCATCTGATGTCCCGAATTTGGTATATTCAACTTGACGCTCAATCCACCTGTCGGCGGGGCGGTACCCGTGGACGGAATATCCGGGGAGGAGATGTAAGACTTGATGATCCCTGTATCTGGGAGAAAATTTCCGGTGCGGCAGGTTAACGCGTTGACTTTGAGACACATGGGCGGCATGGACCAGTCCATAGCTAAGGCGGAATCCTTAGTTAGGGTGTGGAACTTGAAGTTGTTGGTGTTGAATGCGGTCAGGCCCCAATAGATGCCTGTTTTTGTGACAACATAGCCTGATATCACTGTTAGATATTTTTGATCGTAAAAGAGGCGTATAGTTTGCCCGGGGGGGGCTGTACATACCATTACGATAGTTACAGGTAAATGTGGGTAAATCCTTCCAAATACCTTTTACGTTTAAGAGAGCATTGGTCTCGGGCGTGCACTGCGTCATTCCGTCCCCTCTTCTTCCGTATCCGATGCCCATATAAGCCCCCGTAAGGCCAGAGATAGGAGTCGAGGTTCCAGTGCAAACGCCAGTTGCATTGTCGATTTCATCACAGTCGAACTTTTGGTCCCAGACTAGGACGGGGATCTCAGAGCGGATCACGGGCTTCCAATCGAGATCTTTGAAGGTGATGTTGACGGTGACCCAGTAGCCCTTGTATAGGAGGTCGGATGAGGAAAGGTATTTGAAACCCGGGTGGGATTTGTCGGTTGTGGCCCAATTTTTGCCGAATTGTCCAGTCCAAGTATCTTTACCGATCGTGAAGCCGGTCTATATTATAATCAGTCAGGATACATAGATGTAAAACATATACGTAGGAATTGTAATTTTGAAGATTACATACCGAGCCAGTATCAATCTGCAGCCCCTTTGGGTTACTGTAAATATTCGCACCGTCGAGGTCCATATAAACCCTCGGAGCACCGTTATCCGGAAAATCCCCCGCACCGCCGGCGGTGTTGGTAAATGGAATAAACGCAGAACACGAGGTCTGAAGCGTCAGGCCGATGTCATTCTGGACACCGACGGGCCTAGCTGCGATATCATCGTTTGAGATGGGAGCATGAGTTGGCACAGACATCTCCACGCGACCTGTGGGAAGGGTGAAGATGAGTGTTGGGACTAGTGATTTAGGCACGATGTTTTCTCGTCGCGCGATGCCGGGGGCTAGGCTGTCGAGTCTAGGTTGCTCTTCAGAGTCGGGCTCTGCAGCCTTTCCAGCTCGTCCGACTAGTGTAGGAGCCGGTTTAACCCCCACCAATGTAGGAACCGGTTTAGCTCGTTTGGCTACCGTAGGGCACGGTTTGGCTCTTCCGACCAACGTAGGAACCGGTTTGGCTCGTTTGGCTATCGTAGGAGCTGGTTTGGCTCGTTTGGCTACCGTAGGGCAAGGTTTGGCTCTTTCGACTAGTGTAGGAGCAGGTTGAGCTCTTCCGACCAACGTAGGAACCGGTTTAGCTCGTTTGGCTACCGTAGGGCACGGTTTGGCTCTTCCGACCAATGTAGGAACCGGTTTGGCCCGTTTTGCTACCGTAGGACAAGGTTTGGCTCTTCCGACCAACGTAGGAACCGGTTTAGCTCCTTCGATCAATGTGGGAGCCGGTTTGGCCCCAGCTACCGTAGGTGCCGGTCTAGCCCGTCGAGCGAGTACATCTTCCGGATCCGAATCCGCAACAAGTGGGGCACGCCTGAGAACCTCGATGGGTGCAGTAAGTCCTTCAGCATCCGGATCAGTGACGATGCGAGCTCTATTCAAAGCCGCTGCATGGGCGGCGGGGATGAGAAGTAGAGGGAGGATATTGAGGAGCTTCATTTATGCCGCGCGCCGCTTTCTTGAATAAAATGGTAAGTAAGTTAAAAAGAAAAAAAAAACCTAACGACTAAACAGATTACAATCTTGTATATATTAAATTATAATAGAGTAGAAATATTTGTTGAGTGAAGCTTATGGTAGGAAGGAATTGATCGTTAAGTAGGATCATGGCACCTATTTATCGACAAATGCCCTACCATGAAACGGATCACTGGTCTAGTCTGGGCTTCTATCCGGAAGGTGTAGTCACAAAAGCCAAGATCCAATTCTAGTGTAACAATCCCAAACCCCTAGCTAACAAAAGCGAAAGATACACTGCTTAGTAGAAAAATATGTCATATATTGATATAGTCAACCTCACAGAGTAGGATTACCGTCCAAACAGTCAAGGCGGAGCCGGCCGTCGTAGCGAAAGATACATGCTTGATAATTTCATACGCCTATACGCGCGACGAAAACCATAATGGTAAATTCCGCAGCAGAAAAAATGCCAGGGATGCCCGCCCATGCCTAAAATATCTCGTTGAGGGCGTTGTAATTTTTCTTGCCATTGTGGCCGCGCCAAGCTAGCCTGTGCCTCTCAGCCCTACGAGGCCCGAAATGGAATTACCCGGAAGGAGAGTCGTTCCGAGGTCAAATATCTGCAATTCTACATATGGGAAGCACATGGGGTACCTTACTTTCATCTATTCATATTCCGAGAAACTCTGAAGAATGCAAGGAATCTATATCCTTCTGCAGTGGTTGTGTTGGAGTTGTGTCTTTTTTTTTTGTTTGTGTAACAATAAATCCGTATCATTCTGATTCATTACGGCTGCCTTCGGCATTAATTAATTATTTTGGATTTTAGTCTGGTGATTTAGCTTTTAGCACGTAATATTTGTAGATGCGGTTAGAATACACGATTTTCTGGAAGTTATATCCTTTTTCATGAGCTTATTTATGTATTGCATTTGATCGTGCGCCTGCATGTGGTTAGTCGGTTGTGTACCCCGGACTGCATGTGTTGGTGCAGCTCTGGTTCTGATTTGATGGTCGCTGGCGAGCTATCTGTCACTCTGGAATACACCTCCAGCAAATTCTCAGTATTCCGCATTTATATTTCTCGCGAGAGCAAGGTGATTCAGCCTTTCCGCAGCATGAATATGAATATTCATCCGCTTAATGGTTAATCTGCTCGGCATGGTATAAACTCGAACCATGGTTCTCCGCGGAGTTTGGATATCTGACAGGGGGGATGACAGAAGTGCAAAATTCCATGCTGTACGGGCTGTGCATCTAACGTCTGGCGGAGAGATTGTAATGTCAATATGCAGCCAAGCGCTCAACCTCCGTGATTCGACGACTCTTCGCGGTGATAATTATAGGAATTTGAATATTCTCTTTGGATAGAGCTGAACCGATAGAGCCATATTGTCTTACGATACTGAGGTCTAACGCATGTGAAGCTCAAGCTTGACCAATTTGAGATACACGGATGATTCGAAGGGATTGAAGGAAACTAGGGATGTAGCACGCGGACAATGCGTCGCCTTGGTTTCAATTTCGAAAAAAAAGACATGTACGCTCATGAATACGCCGGTTGGTTCTACTATACAATAAAAAATACCGCCTAGGTGCCTTAGGGTCGCGCGGAAAGGGCAGAAGCCATACAAAACTGCCTCAGGCAGCATACAAACCGCTCCCGAATAATATTAGTAGTGATAAAATAAAAAAAAAACAATCACAGCTTCGCCTTCTGACTCTTCTCCCATCTCTGCGCCAGCTGCTTGGCTTCCTCCTCCTCCTTCTCCGCATCGCCAACCGTCTCCTTAACCCACCTGTCACCGTCATGACACTCCTTATTATCCCCCTTCACTAACCCAAACGTTTCCCTCCACGCCTCCCGTCTGATGACGCTGTAAATCCCGCTCTGCGCCTTCTTCGCCAACTTTCTCTCATCGATGAGCTTGTATACTTCCTCCAAACCTCCCAGCGCATCCACGATATCCTCCTTCAGCGCCTGCGGTCCGGGGAATCTGTGCGCCTCGAGCACGACCGACCGATAGGTCTTGGCGGACAGTTTATTGCGAAAGATGGAAGTTAATGGTGGGATTAAGGGAGCACCGAATTCGAGCTCGTTCATACAGACGAACCCCTTTGATGGGTTCATGACTCTGTAATCGTGACACATGGATGTGATGAAGCCTCCGGCGAAGGCGTGGCCGTTTATCAACGCGATGGTGGGCATCGGGTAGGTTAAGAGGTTCTTCATGAAGGGCCAGAAAATCTTGGCCCACCAGAGGTCTTGGGAGGCGACGTGTTCGAGGTTTAGACCATTGCTGTAGAATTTGGGGTTTGAAGAGGTAGTGATCAGGACGCCGTGGGGATGGTTCGTGCGGAGGAGGGCGAGAGCGAGGGTGAAGGTTTCGAGGAAGGGGGTGAGGAGACGGTTGTCCGGCGGGGCGTTGAAGGTTAGGAGGTAGACCGTCGGGTGGGTTTGTGGACGGGGGATTGTGAGGGTTATGGTGCCGGAGGCGTCGGCGATGGGGAGGGTATAGAGGGTCTTTGCGTCGTCCGACATTGTGTTCTATCGATCCGATATATATATACTTCTGTATACTTAATATGTATAGTCGCGTGAGGAAGATGTATATATCAAGGAACCTGGAACTGGACTATTGATGTTGGTCCAAGTGGTGACGATGGCGATGACGATGGATGGGGAGCAGACATGAGGAGGAGCAGGAGAAGCGACGAGGTTGAAATAAAGAATCCGGGGAAGGAACGGGGAAGCCACCAAAGGACCGAAACATACCGAGGCACGCTCCTGCACGCTCCTTCACGTTCACGTTCACATTCTTGTCTCCAAAACAACGCAAAAACTACCACACTTTGACGAAAACGCACCTAGGGTTTGTCGTTGAAGAGGCGTGCGATGGTGGGCTTTTGTGAAGTGAGGCTAACGTCGAGTGGGTACCGGTGAATTTATTACGCCGGCGGCTGGGCCGTCTATTTGTAGATCTACTGTCTCTCTGTGTGGACGTACAGACCGGTTTGGCTCATATGCGTAAGTATGTATCGGTAGATCTGGCGGTGCTGGCGGCGGTAATGAGACTATGATTTTACCCGATGAGACTGATAGATACCAGTAGGATGTAAATATTTAAACCGCAGCTCAATGGTAAATAACTTGGTGATACCGTCGGCAGTTCTTCAACGACAAGATAACATGTGAATAGCAAACTCATGTGCTCATTGCTTAGAATATATATATATATATATACAGCTGTAATTCTAAATAATAAAACTAGAGCGTGACTATACAGGAGCGGTGTGAGATACGTAGAATATCGCCAATGATGAGACATGCTACACTATCCATAGGTTCATGGAATAAGTAGGGGTGCAGATAGAACACCACGTATGCATATTGGGTTCTGCCTAGACCAAAATCTAATATGTTAAGATCCATATCAAGACTGCATCCGCGTCTTATTATCTTATTATATAAGCGACTAGATTCTATCCTCTATTTGAAATCTTGCGTGATATATACACTCTGATGCAAGAAGTAACTCTATTGTGACAATCTATTATCCCGATACATACTCCCCTCTGTTTTATATAGAGGGAGAAAATAAATAGAAATCAACATCCACAACCCCTCTCCGCCCCCACAACGCTCTCATCGAGCACACAGGTGTCCATCCCGAACAAAAAGTTCCCAAGCCAGGCTCCAATGACCAGACAAAAGAATATATACCCGTTATAATACATCGCCAGCAGCATGAGTATATACCCCACCCCGAGAAGTACGGCATACACCAGCGACTTCAGCAGGTGTTGAAGGATCGTTGGGCGTGGGGTCGCCGTTGGTGATAATGAGGAGGAGAGATAAGGGCAGAAGCGGGATAGGAGGGTTGGTTTCTTGTAAGGTGTGGGGGCCACGGCGGCTGGTTTGGTGACCGAACCGGCTTTTGAACTTTCCGCTGAAGAAGCCGAGGGTTCTGCCGCCCCACAACAGGTACTAGTTGAAACGGCAGCCGGGGCAGCGCTGACAATTCCATCTCGTCCGTGGCCACCGGTACCCTTAACGCCCGCAACGTCGACGTTGACACCCTGAGCAGCAGCGGCGTCCATCGCACGCTTCTTCCAGTCTCTAACGATGTACCTATCTAGCTCTCTCGCACACCGTCGGAGCGCCTCGACCAGCGCGACGAGTAACACGATACCAATGCACGATCCCGCAAACATGGCCGCCGAAGTGATGTGCCACGACTTGGACAGGAAGCAGGCGTCGATGGTGTACCAATTCCAGTACATCTAATTTTTTCATCGAACAATCGGGTTAATCATTTCATACGTTTGTAGAGGAAATTGGGAAAAAAGGGAGGGGGTTGTGGGGACGGACATCCATCTTGCACATGTTTCCACCGGAAGCGTGCATCATCTCTGCGTGGTTGTGGTTATGCCCGGAGTGCGAGGACTGTTCCATAGACGATGAGTGACCCGCGCACGCAAGAGCGAGGGTGTGGTTTGTGTAGGTGCTGTTCAGGCTTGCGTGATCCATTGACGAATGGCCACCTTCACTGGCGGGGTGTTTTACGTGGTTCATCTTTTTATTTTATTCTTTTTATGAAGAAGATAAATTTAGTGAATACTTGTAAAAAAAAGCTGGTTTGTTCGATATCGCAGTGGAACAATCAAGATCTGTAGGAACTGTGGCGGTCATGCTATATATATCTCCCCCTCCACGAGGGGACCACGAATCGATACATCAAAAAGGACGTGCGTGGATTGACCCTTCATCCTATCGAGCTTGACAATAGAAAATTTTCTGCGCTGATAAATTATCTTAGCATGGCGATACTCGTCCGGCGATATGTCTATCGGATGTTTTTTTTTTTTATATTTGTGGTTAGGACTGTTCTGCTTTTGGATGGTGTTTTGTAAGGATCAAGCCGCGCAAATGCTCTCATGCCGGCGTCCCTCATTTATACCACCAGGTACGGTACCAAAAAAATGAAACCGAAAAGATTTACACAAGAATCCGTATGTACATCAGAAAATCGCCCTTGATATCCCCGTGGCTTATCTCTCCCCTTTCTTAACCTTTTTGTTTTTTTTTCAAAAAAAAAAAAAAACTACCGCATGGCATTCCTCACCCGAACATCGCTCATCCTCTCAAAGCGATCCATGCTCATCACGAACGTCCCCCTCCCCTTCGTCATGCTCTTCAAGTGTTTCACATACCCCATCATCTTCGCTAGCGGAACTCTCGCCCTGACGTGCTTCGTCCGAACATGACCCGCTTCTTCTTCAAATCTTTCTTCCAATCCCGCGGACTTGTAACTCTGCGGCGGGGCGTAGACTTTGCTGACGTCGATGTATTCGACTTCCTGTGCTTGTGCTGCTGCTGCTTCTTCCGATTCGGTTGGAGTTTCCGATGAAGTTGTGGTCGTGTCGTATGTGCCGCCTGTGTGACCGGCAATCGGGGTGTTAGGAGGGTAGCTATCTGCCTCGTCGTCGAGGGACAGGACGCTCCCGCCGCCGGCACCGCTGGTGATGTCCGCCACGACGTTTCCGACATCGCTTTCCTCGCAGCTGACTACCACATTCATGAACGGCTCCATCATGCCCGTCCCGCACTCCGCTATTGCTTTTTCAACCCCCATCCTCGCCGCAACCATGAACGCGTTTGGCGTGCTCTCCGCTGAGTTTCTAAAGTGTCCCGGCTCCAACGTGAGGATCACACGGGTGGAGTGGAGCTCGAAGTTCTGCGGTCCGCGGGATAACGCCGCTATTGCTCCATTTGTGAGGTTATCAACCAAGATTTCCAGGTCCATCCATCCCGGGATTTTTAATGTCGGGTCTTCCAGCTCCTGGGTCGTCGAGACGTTGATTATGATTTCGTTACCGCCGACGGTACTCTTCGCGAGAACGCCGAGCGGCTCTTCAGCCACCGCGCCTTCGTAGTTGGATATCGCCTCGACGTATGCCGTCACGCCCGCGTAGCTTTTCTTTCCCAGGATCTCCCTCTCGTAGATTTCGTTCACGGTGGTGGATCCCGTTACTACTTCCCTGTAACCTATGCGGATGTGCCCCATACTGCATTTCGCTTTGAGGTCGGATACCAGCCGGTTCCTGGAGATCTCTAGGTGCAGCTCGCCCATCCCGGACAGGACCATCTGTCCGCTGTCCTCGTCGGTGGAGATGTGCAAAGACGGATCTTCGCGTTCGATGATCGCCAGGGCGTCCTGCATGCCCCTTTCGTCGGCGGCCGAGTTGGGTTCCAAACTCGCGAAGAACACGGGCGGGGGCACATCGATCGGTCGCAGTTGCAGGCTGGCGTCGGTGAGGATGTCGGTGTGCTTCCCGCTCCGTTCGAGCTTTCTCTTAAACTTCTTCTCCCGCTTTTGGTGTTTGAAGTTTTGGATGGATGAGGAGGATTGTAAGTTCGTGACGTGGTCGGCGTGGATCAGGGTGTCCCCCGTCCGTGAGTTCTTGTAGTTTACGATCACCCCGATGTGACCCGTGCGGATGGTGGGGATGTCGACGGCTTCGTTGGCGTACATGCGTAGCAGCTTGAGAGCCCGCTCGCGGGTTTGCAGGGTTGTATTGAACAGTTGGTCGCCCGCGCGGAGAGTCCCTGGGTTATATCATCATTAATCCAAGTCTTTTGTCTTTTTTATATATAGAATTTACTGAAAAGGGAGGAAGTACCGGAGTATACTCTGACGTAGGACAGCATCCCACGCTTTGGGTCATGCATGACCTTGAACACCAGTGCGCAGACCTTACTAGCTTCTTTAGCGTCGAGCAGCGCCCTCTCACCTTGCACTGTGACGGGGATCTTGTTCTTCCCGCATTCCGTGGGGTCGGGGAGGTAGTCTAACACCGCATCCAGCACCGGTTGCACGCCCATGTTGACCCTTGACGCACCCATGAGCACGGGGATCACCCGGGTGTGCGGATTGAGGGTGCAGAATCTGAGCGCGCGCTTCAGGTCAGCCGCGGTGATCGATGCCTGGTCTTCGGTTTCTACGAATTTCGAGAGGATCGCCTCGTCCCATTCTGCGAGCAGCTCCACCAGCGCCGTTCGAGCTTTTACAGCTTCGGCGTACATCGCCGGGTATTTTTCCTTAACCGACTCCAAAGCCGTTAGCGTCATGCCTCTCCCCTCGGTTTCGGACTTCCAGTTTATGACGTTCATGTGCAGCAGATCCACCACTCCGGCCAGCAATCCGTCCTTGATGTTCCCGTGAACGGGGATCTGTGTCACCGCCGGCCAGACGTTAAGCCTCGCCGCGATATCCTTCACCACTCGTCCGAACATGGCGCCTTCGCGGTCCATCTTGTTGACATATATGATCCTGGGGATGTGGTATCTATCCGCCTGCCGCCAGACGGTTTCGGTCTGCGCTTCCACGCCCGCGACGCCGTCTAGTATCGTCACCGCGCCGTCCAGTACACGGATCGAACGTTCCACCTCAAATGTAAAGTCTGCGTGACCGGGGGTATCGATTAGGTTGATGGTGTGGATGGGGGAGGTCAGGATGTCCTGGGTGGTGTTGTGAGGGGGGGAAGGCGGCCATTCAAGGGTAATAGCGGCGGAGGTTATGGTTATCCCTCGCTGTTTTTCTTCGGGGAGGTAGTCCATTACAGTGGACCCTTCGTCGACGTCTGTATGTAATATTCCAAGAAAAATTTTGATGCCACCGTCAGCTTTTGTAAGGTGGGATGGGGGGACCGATTATGATGTTTTGTGGGATGCAGTGGAAGGATACTTGGTTATTTTAGGTACCTCCTATCCGGTTTGTGGTGCCGCTGTAGAAGAGCATTCGCTCCGTGGTTGTAGTTTTACCCTGATATATAAATATAATATTAGCATTTTTTTTCTTCTTCCCAAGATATTGGCAACAAAGTAATGGGATGGAGGGGTAGACGTACGGCATCGATATGTGCTATGATGCCGATATTCCTAACATGCTTGAGGTCGACTTTTGCATCTTGGAGAGCAGCTAGAAGGCGAGGAGTAGTAGAGAACGGACGGAGAGAATCAATTGGTCGTCGTAGTAGCCGGATGCGGGTATATGGATGTCGCGGGGAGCATGCCTGTCGCGCGGCCCGCACCGTGGTCGTGCGTAGGACGGTCAATCCCATTGCGTTTTTCTTATTGTAGATAGGTGGAATTTGGTATAAATGTGCAGCTTTGGTGATGGAGAATTAGGATATCGAGGTTCTACATCGGTTGCAGTAGAACTAGTGAATCTATCCTCATCGGTGTCGGCAGGGAAGATTAAGTCGAAGGATTTGAGGTTGGAGAAGCTTCGAAGAAAGAAACAGAAGAGGTGGGAGGGTTTTGTGTTGGGCATGTCGTCAAGGCCAAGCGACCCGTCGCCGGCTAAGCTTGGACTCCTCTTGTTCCCGTTGCCGTTCTTGTTCTTCGTATCCATCATCAGACATCACCAGCTGACGACGACTCCCTCATCGACATATTCTTTCCCCTAGAGGAAACAGTCACAGCGGAGTCCAGCTCTATTCTGTCTTCAGAATCAAAAAGCATACCAGATCTAACCCGGCTTGACCGTCATCGACTATTTTTTAAGCTTCGGATAGCTGGCCATAAACCCCCCCGCATCGGCGCACCTTAACGACGCAAAAGGCCAGCGAAAATGGACTACTCCGCCATCAATCATGGCGGGTTCGGCGACCCGGACGACCCCGACCATGATGGTTTCCGCCGGCCCATCACTCCTACCGATCCCAATCCTATCACCGTGGAACCTACCTCGCCTCTTCCGTTCAATCCGACACCGAATTCGCCGCCTCCGTTTGGGTCTGAACAATATGCTCCCGGGTCGCCGGAGGTCTCGAGTTCTGCGACCAGGCCCTCGGGGTTCAGGCCCGAGCCGCAGGTCAGAAGTAGTTCCAAGCAAGCCGGTCAGCAGCAGCAGCAGCAACAGAGACCCTCGGTGCAGTATAAGTTACGAGCAAAGGTTACGGGATTGGAGAGGACGGGGAGGAAGGACCCTATTCTCAGGTTCGATGTTCACGTACGTCGTCACTATACATTTCTATCTCCGTTGTAACTTTAGGAGATCTGGACTTTTGAAGCTAATGTTGGAAGGACAGACGAATCTGCCGAAGTTCCGGACGACGCAATTCCGTGACGTCCGACGTACGCACTCCGAGTTTACCAAGCTCGCGAACCACCTGGTCTCTTCGAACCCGGAATGTCTGGTTCCTGCTGTCCCGCCGCCGTCGACCTCTGCAGGCGTGGGGACAGAGGAAGATGAAGCAAGGGTCCGGGCTGGTATTCAGCGGTGGCTAAACTACGTGTGCGGGAATGAGGTGCTCATGCGCGATGAGGAGGTGGTCTACTTTGTCGAGGCCGACTTTGGGTATTCTCCCGTGGTCAGGAAGAGTCAGCCGGCGACGGGAGTGAGAAGGAAGATGCTGAAGCAGTTTGCACCGCCGCCGGATGACACTTTGGAGTTGGCGGATGCTAGGCCAATTGTCAAGGCGTTTTATCTGGGGACCATGGAGGGGGGACAGAAGGTGGACAAGGTCGTCAAAGCTCGGAGGGGTACGTTTGAAATCTCTCTTTTTTTCTTCTTCTTCTTCTTAAAGTTCTGGCGATGTGAGTGTGTATTGATGGGAGGTTATCTTTAGGCCTTGCGTTGGCGCTGTCGGACCTGGGGGTGAAGATGGGGGGTATTTCAGACCCACAGATCACGACGCACTCAGGACTGTCCGTGGCGCTCCGAAAGCTCGGGAAGACTGTGCAGTCGGTGGGTGATCAGGCGGCGGCGCAGGCGACGGCGGAAGCGACGACGCTGGGGGACGCGTTCAACTACCACTCCTCGGATGCGTTCATCGTCAAGGAGACACTGACGAACCGACAGATACTGATGAGAGATCTCATAAACGCCCAGGCGACGACGAGGACGAGGTTGCACAGCGCTGATCGGTTGAAGGTGTCGAGCTCCGTGAGGAGCGACAAGGTGGACGAGGCGATCCAGGCGCTGGACGAGGCGAGGAGCACGGAGACGCATCTGCAGGCGAAGGTCAACCGGGTGACGTCGAACTTGCTGGTTGAGCAGAGGCGGTGGTTTTCGAGGACGGCAAGGGATCTGAGGGCGAGTATCAGGGATTACACGCTGAGGCAGATCGAGGCGGAGAGGAGGATTCTAGCGACGTTGGAAAACGTGAGGCCGGATATCCGGAACATCGACGCCAGCGGGGGCTTGTCGAGGCTGGGGAGGGAGAGCACACCGGCGGCGCGGAGGACGGCTTTGTCGGCGAGCCAGGGACCGAGAGGGGACGCTTGGAGCGGGGTGAGCAGGAGCAACGGGCCGGGGATCAACCGGGCGAGTGCGGCGAATATGGTGCTGAGTCCCGGTGTGAGCGCGGCGAACGGAGGGGGGATGGGAGGAGTGGGAGTGGGCGGGGTAGAGGGAGGAGCGGGTGGAGCAGGAGGGATGGTGGACGAGGGGAAGAGGGCGCTGAAGGGGGTGGAGGAGGAGGCTGACGATGATGACCGGGTGGACGCCCGCAATGCAGCTAGTCGACTTGCGGCCTCTACCTTTTAAACAATCACCATCCCCATCCCCGTCCCCATTCTCTTGTTTTTCTTTCTTTCCACAAATAATAATCATCAATCGCCCAAATATTTAAATACCAAAGTAAGTAGGTATGTGCTTTGCCAGCGGGGGGGAGGAGTTGGCGATGACAAGACAAAATAATGCTAAGTTGATAATACATCAATCATACTCTCACAACGTGTATACGTTTTATGACATAGAACGGCTAGCTGTTGCTGCAGTGCAGAATTACCAGATCGGTAGGTATATATATATATATAAGTTTATATGTAAGAATATAAGGGGGGTTAGGAGGAGGTTCGGTTGGAGCTTCCTCTCGGCTATACCTTCCCCACACTTATTTTATCGCAACCGAAAAAATAAAAAAATACAATAAAATAAAACCCTGCGCCAAGACTGTGCTTGTTCTGGACGTTTCTGTGCAGTCNAAAGGGATTATTGCGGATGTGGCTATTTGCTCCGTTTTAGCCCTACCCTGGTCGCAGCTTCGCAATGCACAGCAGAGTACGGTATAGTATGATCCAGTATATCAGAGTACCAGAGTATCGGTCAGGATCCGGCCAGAAGAGCAGCCAGTCATGCCGACTGGTAGCTATAATTACTGCGAGGGAGAATCGGAGTGGGTTATGAGCTCAGGGGGTTTTGGTTGGAAAGCTCAGGAGAGAGCTACCGAGATTGCTATGGGTCCAGTCCAACCAGTCCGGCCAGCTCATGAATCACATATCTGAGAAGCTGGCCAGCCTGATCCTTGCTCATTCTCTCTCTGACACCTTTCCTCCAGATGAAATGAAAGGTCCGTCAAAGCTTATTAGAAAGAAACTCAAGCTGTGTGGGTCAATACAAGTTATTATGACCTGACTATAGTGGTTACGGTGATAGCAGTGGTAGCAGTGGTAGTCGTAGTTAGAAGTAACAATAGAATAGAGCGCTGTGTGTGGCTGGCTGGACGAGTTGAAATTGGAATAAAACCTCCAACACATCCATCCATCCCTTCTTCTTCTTCTTCTTCTTTCTCTTCTCTTCTTCTTCTTCTTCTTTCTTTCATCAGTCAACTTAGAACAACCAGCTCGAGACAACCAGCCAGCAGCCAGCAGCCAGCAGCCAGCAGCTAATTCTTCTCCTCTCCTCCTCCTTCTTCTTCTTCTTCGTCAACCTTCGCCAGCCTTTTTTCCCTCCCCCGTCAATACCAAAAAAGGTCCTCTTCTTCGTCTTCTCTTCTTCATCTTTTTTTTTTTTTTTTATAATTTCACCAAAGAAAAGGAACAACGGCACTCGACAATTCTCCCCGGCTTCCCCCCTACCAAGCTACCATCTTCACCTCTCCGACACGCGTCTGTTGCGAAACCTCCCGGTAGAGAATAGCACAGATACTTCCTTCCTCTCCCTCCCAGCTCCGTCACGTCTCTCCTGTTCGGTCGTGTGACTCCTTCCCTGGACAATCATACAACCGACATATATATACACTACCGAGGTACTTTCCATCTCCTTTCATACAGAAATACACGCTCTCCCTCCGTATCTCGTCTTTTTTCTCTGCTTGTCTTTACGTGGATCCGTCGTCTCTGTCATTCCCGGTGATTGCTCTACGAAAGCTGCTGCAGCTCTAGCTCTAGCTCTAGCTGCTTACTTAGCTAGCTAGATAGCTCTATCCGCAGCTGTAGCTGTAGCTCTTCGGAGTCAGCCGGTGACACTCCCACAGCCAGCTGTAACCGTCGTTCGGGCAATCATCTTTTTCATCAGAAATATCATCCTTCGTTCTGGCGAGCTGCAGCTACCCGGCGAGAGACCTGGTTGGCAGCTCCCACCTCGAGTGTCGTTGCCCTTTTTTATATACGCATATATATACACACACACATATGTATACATATAATTTATATGGTCACCATAATTGGGGCATAAACACCTGTACCTCCATATATCCCCTTCTTCTCCCCCCCTTCTCCTCCTCCTCCTACTCTTCTTCTTCTTCTTCTTCTCGTACGTCAACTGACCAATTTCTCTCTGGAAAAAACAGTTTGCCTCATCTCAAGAAAACCCTCCAAGAAAAGAAGACAACTAGAATACCAGATCCATAACAAACAAAAAGAATTAGCTCAAAATGTCATCCAACGACGTCGAAGAGATCACTGCTGGCGTTGCCGCCACTAATATTAGCAAGGAGGATACCTCTGCCTCCACCGTCGCTGCCGCCGAAGGTCGCAGACTCTACATCGGAAACTTGGCCTACACTACTACTGAAGACCAATTGAAGGAATTCTTCGAAGGTTACTCCATGTACGCTTTTCTCTCCTCTCGATTCTAAAGTTGTTCATTCTGGCCTTGAATGCTCATGCTGATCATGATGATGTCTGCAGCGAGTCTGTTTCTATCCCCGTCAACCCTCGCACCAGCCGTGCCGTCGGATACGCCTTCGTCGACGTGGCCGAGAAGGAAGAGGCCGACAAGGCCATCATCGAACTCTCCGGAAAGGAAATCTTGGAGCGTAAGGTCTCCGTCCAGGTTGCTCGCAAACCCGGCACTTCCGCCGCCGCAGCCTCCGCCGCCGCCTCCAACGGTGAATCTGCCAATCACAATATCAACAATGGTGACAGGCGTGCCCCCCGTCGTGGACGCGGTGGCTTCCGCGGAGGCCGTGGTGGTGGTCGTGGCAGTGGCCGCTTCAGAGTACGTCATCTATTTGTACCCGTCATGCATCTCAGTTACCATACGCAGCTCTTTTTCTTTTTCTCTCTTTTTCTGTCAAATCATGTCTCTTTCTCGTTCTCTTGTTTGATTTTTTAGTTGCTGATTTCACAAAACGTAGCTTCGTCCTAACTCAACCCGTGCTGCCTTAAAGGAAAACACTGCTGCTGCCTCGGCCGCCGCTCCAGCCCCATCCGCCGCTGCTCACAGCGCTCCGGTCACCGACACCACTGAGGCTCCACAGACCACCGAGACTCCAGCCGCAGATGCCGACAAGCCCGGTCCCCGTGGCCCTCGTCGCAAGCGTGGCCCACCAGAGAACGGAGTCGCCAGCACCACTAAAGTCATGGTTGCCAATTTGCCATACGAATTGAGCGAGGCCGCTGTACGTAACTTCTCTCTCTCTCACTCTTTCACTCTCCAAATCCTTCAATACAATCAATCTAACAATCCGGACAGCTCAAAGACCTTTTCGCAGCCTATAACCCGGAGTCCGCCAAGATCGCCCTCCGCCCCATCCCACGCTTCATGGTCCGCAAGCTCCAGGCCCGTGGTGAGCCCCGCAAGGGACGCGGTTTCGGCTTTGTCACCCTCCCCAGCGAAGAAATGCAGAAGAAGGCCGTGGATGAGATGAACGGCAAGGTCGTCGAGGGCCGCGAGATTGCTGTCAAGGTTGCCATCGATAATCCTAAGGACGAAGAGGGCGAGGGCGAGGCTGGCGAGGGTCTGGAGCACGGTGGAGCGACAATCACCGCTGCTAATGACGAAGAAACCACCGGCGAGACAACCCCCCCTTGAATGGCTAGCTTGCTCTCTGACATACTTTTTAATCGGGAGGGAAAGATGTCGGACACACAGCATTGGCCAAAGCCTCGCTATATCATATAACCTCTTTTTTTTTTTTTAACTCTTTTCGATAACATGGGTTACTCTTTTTTCTTTTTAAGAATTATACAAGTGAGGACATCGATATTCTCAGCACCGGCTCTTTTTTTATACAAACTCTACTCACAAAAAAATGAATATCGAACCTGTCTGTTCAATGTCACGCGACTCGACAGAACGGGTCAAGATTGGGAGGAGAGAGACTTGCCGACAATATGTATTCTTTTTTTTTCTCCTTTTTTTTCTGGGAAGATGTGTGCGTGCGTGCGTGTGTGGAGGAAATTTATTTGGAAGGAAGGCTTTAGCTAGCATCTTGCTTCCGAGTGTTCCCTTTTACCATCATGTACCTACCATGTTTGACCTACAGATGGCTTGTCTCTTCTCTTTCTCGCCTTTCTTGCCCCACCGTTTTGTTTTTCTGGCGGCCCTGGGCTGCTGCGATTGTTTCTTTTCTTCGTCTTTCATCGCAAATGTGCTCCTGTTACCGTGGCTTTTGGATGAAAAGTGAAAAGGGACGATGCCAAAGTGTTCTTACGAAAACCGATGAACAATATCAATATATACACCTAGTTTTCTATCCTTTCTCGTGATGTAGATGTATACCTAAATGCAGATTTACGTAGCCGTAGATGTCTGTGGAGACGAACAGTCGACTGCGAGATCGTTCGAACAAGCCTTCCGGAGCCATGCGCCTCGTTTAGGACGGGCGAGCTTCAGCCTGAACGAGGTTCCTAACTACTTCCAGAAGTTCCCGTTGCAAATGCCAAACTCATGCCCGATTCATGCAGGGGGGCAATTCGATTCCACCAGTAACCTTTCCCCCCCCTGGCTGATTGGATGTGGAGTACGTGCCTGTCTGTGCGAATAAGGTAAGCAAGATAATATGCGGGTGATTGAGACGACAGCACTGCACATAGTATAGCACGCTACCCCAAACTGCGCCGCAAACTGGAAAGTCAGTTTAGCTGGCCTGGAACCGTGTCCTCATCTCTTCAGCTGTCTTGCATGTTCTTTACATACATACATTCATAGTTGGTTTTTCGTCTTCAAGGCTTTTCCGTTTTTCTTTTTCTCTTTTTCTCTTTTTTTTCTTCTTTGTAAATAGATTCTATTCTATTTCTACGACATACTTTTTTCTTTGGCCTTTGTGCATAACCAATTTAGCAGGGGGTGAGGTCCGTTGGTGTTTGTTTTTGACAACAACCACTTGGTTACTTCCTTAATTCTTTGAGCATTGAAGAAAAAAACCCCCCCTTTCTATTCATAACCAACAATCGACGGCGGCGGTGGTTCATACGACCGGTACTTTGGGCCCTTTCGACGGGGTTTCGAGGATATAAGAAAGAAAGAAAAAAGCAGGAGGAAGGGTCGTATAACCGTCTGTCTCGATCGAAGTTCGACATCCTTCAGTTCAGATCTTACGCCCAATCGCGTGTTCACGGCCCTCTTCAATTGACGAACCAATAAACAAAAAGGAAATCTTTTAAGAGAAAGAAAGAGAGAAAGTGTGTGTGTCTGTGTGTGTGGAAAGGGAGACTGAGAGGAAAAAAAAACGGGGAGAAATCATGACGTCGATACCGTTTCTTCCTCCGTCGCTGGAGTTTGTGAATAAACTGGTGGACGGGGCGTGGGAGTCCCTCACCCTCCCTGTAGTCCTGGCATTGGTCGTCGGAATCCTCGTCGTCGATATCGGTGTCGTATGTCCCTTCTCCTCCTTCTCCTCTTATCTTCCTCCGTATAATTGAAATCACAGTTGACACAGTGAAAAAAAAAAAAAAAACAGCTATACGTCCTCCTGCTACTAGTAACCCACACGCCCCGCGCGGAAACCGAGTCTGAAAAACACTACGCCACCGTCACGGCCTCCGGTGAGACGATAAATGGGTTGAAACTGCCAGACATGCTAGACGAGAGCGTTCAGCCGGAGGTGTTCATGTCCGTGGTCGTGCCGGCGTATAACGAAGAGTTGCGGATTGAGCAGATGCTGGACGAGGCCGTTGAGTTTCTGAACGCGGAGTATCCGGCCTCTGCTTCTGTTAGCAATGGGAAGGCGAACGGGTACGTCAATGGGCATGTTATCACCGGTGGAGCAGAGGAGGAGGAGCAGGAGCAGGAGGCGAAAAAGGGGTGGGAGATAATAATCGTGGACGATGGGAGCAAAGATAAGACCACAGAGGTGGTGGCGCGGTGGATGAAGAATCGGATGGAGAAGGGGGAGGTCAAGGAAGGAGATCTCAGGATCGTGCATTTGGAAAGGAACCGCGGCAAGGGCGGCGCCGTCGCTCACGTATGCTCAATTCTACCCCATCCGAAATTGCTCTCTGTATTTTTTTTTTTTTTTTGAAGTGCTAATGATTGATGATTTTGGGTATGTACAGGGCATGCGACACATCCGCGGTCAATATGCCGTCTTCGCAGACGCCGACGGCGCCACCAAATTCTCCGACCTGAAAACCCTCCTCTCCCGCCTACAATCCATCCAATCCCGGCGCCCTTCCCCGACAAACCCCGCGAAACCGACCGCCACCGAAACCCACGGAATATCAGTCGGCAGCCGCGCCCACATGGTAAACTCCAGCGCCGTGGTCGCCAGATCCTGGTACCGCAACCTGCTGATGTACGGCTTTCACACTTTCCTCCACGTTATCGGTATCCAGAAGATAAAGGACACACAATGCGGGTTCAAGCTGTTCACGCGGGACACGGCGCGTTTGGTGTTCTGGGAGAGTCACTGTGAAGGGTGGATCTTTGATATTGAGTGTCTACTCGTCGCGGAGGAGGAAGGCGTCGGTGTCGAGGAGGTCAGTGTGACGTGGCATGAGGTCGAGGGGACGAAGATGAACCTGGTGACGGATAGCGTCAGGATGGCGTGGGATCTTGTGGTGCTGAGGGCGGCGTACGGGGTTGGGGTTTACGGAGGCGTCAGGAGGGGGTGGAGGAAGGGGAGAGGGGCGAAAAGGCAGCTGTAGGGTTTCTTTTTTTATCCTTTCGGGGGTTTATTTTTTAGTTCATGCATCGATCTGTGCATTTTGAACGGCGAGAGGGGGGGTTTGTAAAAAGCCTTTCTTTTGGGTTATATACTACTTTTTGCTCTATGGGGCTTACGATGGTAATGGCGGGCTGGTATCATTTTCTTTCTTATTTCATTTTTACTTATTTTCATCTCAATCTTTTTTAGTTTCAATTAGGGTACCCATCTTGGATTCTATATACATATTTAACTCTTTCGAATACGGACGGTAAGGGGGGTATATATGATAGAAAAGTAATACATTTGAGGTTTATAAATCATATCAGAGAAGAGCCACTGTACATGTGAATCCCTTTCTCCATCTCTGCGATTGAATGGGATATCATGATACCTATATTTGGACAAGCACATACGCTGTTTACCTCAAATTCAGGCGCTTTGAGGTCAAAAGAGCGTCGGGCTAGTTTCTAAGCCAGCTTTGGGATATGTATATGTGCCTAAGAACATTTGCATATGTGCGTATTTAGGACCCCTGTTTGATATATCTGATACGAAAAAGCGCCTCTAGCCTTCATCATGGTCTTTTGGAGAAAATAAGTCTATTTATACATGGGGTTTTGTGAAGTACTAGTAGCATGGACGGGAGTTCAACGACCCAGTCGTGTCTTGTTTGGTGTCTACTTGAGTACTCGGAAGCGATGAGATCGATTTTTATATAAAGAACATGTTAACAGCCTTTCAAGATTAAATTTCCTGTAACGCCGCATTGCTTTTGGTACTATTGCGATGGTGGTGAAAGAAAAGGGCCACCTTCTATTCGATCAGACATACGATATATTTCCTCGATCCATACATTGAGTGGATGGGAATGCTTTGCAGATAGCCGCCAGGGGTGTTCAGAGAGCTATAATACTACCGGAAGAAATAGGTAGATGTTCTCATGTAACTTGTATTTATGAGTTTATATAGACATCGCTCTAATTCTTGGGTACTCATGGTATGAATCTCTGCGTTTCTATCCCGAAAGCCACTAGTATTAAGGTAAGATACGAACTACATCATCAAGAGGGTCCCTGGGGCGTCACGGCTAGTTTATGAGACAGAGATCGAGAGAGAGTCAAGAAATGAATATGCTATGCTATCTATTTAAGCTTCAGATGCTACTCTTAGCTCTACCTAGACGACTCCGGGTTTAATATCCGAGCGAAATTTTATAAATACGCATCCACCTTTTTCAGGGCTGATGGCCAAGGTGCTACCTTTCGAGGTACAGTCGATCGGCCGATAATGCCAAGGAAGATGTATGATTTTGGTGCGGTTTTGAGTTATCCAACGTCTCGATGGATCGACTCCGTAAAACGAATCGGTTATAGCGCCATCACGCGAGAAAGCTACATTGCTTGCAGCGAAAATGTAGGCATCGAATGTCTTTTTGAGCTCCCACGTATCGACATCCCAGATTTTTAAAAGCCCGTCGTACGACGAGGCCGCCAGCGCGCTGCCATTAGCCGAGAAAGATACACTGCAAACTGTGTCAGAAAAGCCCGTAAGCGTCTGCTCGACCTCCCATGTATTAGTATCCCACACAAATACGTTGCAACCGCGTGCCGCCGCCGCCAACTTACTGCCGTCAGGCGAGAAAGCTAGCTCGTAGTCGTAAGATGCAAAAGGGCGGCTGTAGACCAGTGTCGAAAAGCCCTCAAGCTTTTGCTCGCGGTTCCCTGTACGGACATTCCACACCCGAATGGTGGAATCGTACGATGTCGACGCTAGCTTGGTATTGTCAGGGGAGAATGCTACGTGAAGGAGACTACCCGAATGCTCCGTGAGCACATGTTCAACCTTTGCAGTTTTGACATTCCATATTCTTATGGTGTTATCGTAAGATGAAGATGCTAATTTCTGGCCATCGTGCGAGAAATTTACACTCAAAACCCCCATTGCGTGTCCTGTAAGCCTGTTCTTGATTTTACCGGAGCTAAGATCCCATATCACAATAGTGCCATCTTGTGATGCTGAAGCCAAGTCGTAGTTGTTATACGAAAATGCGATGCCATAGATTCCCTCTGAATGACCATCGAGAGACCACTCAGGCTCCCCGACATTAACATCCCATACCTGTATCACATTGCCTTTCCATGGTGACCGATACTCACCCACCGCCATAATTAACTTCCTACCATCGGGTGAAAACGCCATTTGGTTAACTACTAGCCCTGTATTAACGGGCATTGATGTACCTCCTGCAGTTATGTCCCACAGCCGTATAGTCCCGTCATTCGATGTGGAAGCTACCTTGGTATTACCCACGAATACCACACTGTTTGTGCTTTCTGGGTGGCCTTCAAGTACCTGTTCGATCTTCAATGTGCCTGCATCCCAAATGACGACCATCCGGTCACTACTCACAGACGCTAGCTTTCTGCCATCGGGAGAATACACTGCCTGGTGGACCCAACCGCTGTGGCCCTTTAGGATGTTCTCTGTCCTCCATGTAACGGTATCCCATATGCGTATGGTCCCGTCATCTGATGCTGATACTAGTTTTTCTCCATCAGGAGAAAACGATACGCTGTTAATCGAGGATGTATGCCCTTGGAGTACCCGAAGAACCTCCCAAGTATTGGTATCCCATATCCTTATTGTATTATCATGCTTATTGGACCCTGACCCTGACCCTGACACTAGCACGCTGCTATCAGGCGAGAATGTTACACATGCGACAGTACCCGAATGCCCCTCAAGAGTACGCTCCAAGCTCCATAAGTTGGTGTCCCAAATTAATATACTGCAATTGCTCGACGAAGATACCAGTTTCCTACTGTCAGGGGAAAATGACAGTCTACATGCTGAGTAATAGTTGTCATCGAGCCGAGTCTCAAGCTCCCATGAGCTGGTGCTCCACACCAGCACGGTACCTTCGTATGATTTTGCGGCCAGCTTGCTTCCGTCAGGCGAGATCCTTACGCTGCTGAAACCTTCTTGGTTGTTAAAAACCTGTTCGCATTTGCCCGTCCTAACATCCCATACCCTTACACCACCACTACCCGACGCCGAAGCCAACTTGCTGCCATTGGGGAACAAAGCTATGCCGTAGACCGGGCTTTGATGCCCTTCAAGCATCTGCAGAACCGAGCTCCAGTTACTATCAACCTCTGGTAGCTCGCGAAACCAATCTGGAATTTGGCTCTTAAATTGGGTACGAATGATGCTCTTCTCAGGCGCGAAGAGTAGAGACGAGCAATATAGTTGAAGCGGTGCGTCCTCAATTATTGAGATGTTGGTGAGTAGGAAGCGGGTCCCGTCGCGGATCATTGACAGGAGTGACGGATTTAGACCGGGTTTAGACTTTGCAGATTTAGTCAGCGGAACAGTAACAGGTACCAAGCATATGTGCATACTTACCACAAGCATATTTTCCAACTCAGTTACCATTTGCACGCTCTTACCCAGTTCTCCCAGCAAACTAAGAGCCTCAAGCCAATGAAGAAAATGGGTCTCAAGAAAATTTTGTATTTTTCCACCTTCGGAGAGTCCAACGTAGTCTGGTCGGAGATGGTCGGTCCAATAGCAACAAGAGTACTTGATATGAGTGAGACGATCGTTTCTGACATCTTCCGCTATTTCGCTAGACAAAACAGCGGGGTTTTGTAGCCCGCAAATATTTCTTTTCAGAACACATGACATAGCGTCCAGAGATCGATATGCGATAGAATTATGTCTCTCTTCCTTTCCTAGAGGGAATATCTTCAAACCCTTTTGATCGCTGAAATAGTCTTTCGCTGATTGATGAACGAGGTATACTATCTCCCCTCTAATTGTGAGGAACGAACCGCATAGATCCACCAAATCGCGCAATGATTGCACATCATCAAACAGTTGTTCGGGGAGTTCAGCTGTGGCAACCAACTCTTTTAGGTGTAAAGGACGATAGGCAAGCGTGACCGAAGAAAGAATACTGGCACAAAGCTCGGCATCCTCTCCTTTCCTGATTTGCTCCATCATTCGCTCGTAAAGCGGTTCGAGACCCTTTGGGAATTTCCCAAGAACGTCTGCAAGCTGCGTTTTCATTTTCCAAAGAGGTACCTCTTGCAAGCGTTTGATAACCAAAGCAGCCCAAAGAAAAGTCCCTTCTGAGTTCTTGTAGAGATAGGTTCGGACTTCTTTCTGCAAGGCATAATCATACTTTTTTCGTTCCTTCAATTCAGAGACTTTTTTGTCTATAAAAGTATTAACAGCGCGGGAGATGTTGGCTGAGTTCAACTCGAGACTTATTTTCTGACGGAGATCGTTAGGTTGCAGCCTTTCATCGATGTCGGGCGAATACCGACTAGCTACAAGCCATTTGGCTTTGGAAAGTATGTTAGACCCACGCGGGACGATCACCTCCAGGAGCTGAGATAAACTAGAGTCGCATTCATCGAGCGCGTCAACCATTAAATAAATCTTGGTGAGGTTGGTATCTGCCAGCATAGCTAAAAGAACTCCTCGCAAGGCATAAATTGCATTATCGCCTTCGAAAAGCTGCTTCCCTATATGATCATACTCCTTTCTCAAATGCGAAACCAAACCCGGTTGTTGGACTGCAAGGAGGTAGATAAGACCTCTCAAGATGGAAACCGAGTTGTTCAGCCTATTGTCGGTGCCTTGGCAAAAGAAGTATGATAAGATCCCAAGCTCAGAATTTTCTCCTAGGTGCTTTGATAACTCTTCAACGAGACCTATCATCATCATAGTTTTGCCTTTTCCGGGATCACCTTTTATCCAAAGTAATTGCGTTTCGTTGTCATCTCGCCAACTTAAGAACGCTGGATCTTCGAGAATCCATGAGTAAGAATCTTTCAACAATGTGTCTTTGTTGTCTTCAATTCTCTTCTTGTCGAGTCGAGGGTCCGTTACCATCAGATCACGTATGCAGTCATCGTTTTTAGTTTTATCAATGCCTGTAAGCGCCGTACTCATGCCTTGTTGCAGAGAGTCAAGCTTTTTATGCACCACCTCGAATTCTTCTCGAACTATAAGTCATACAGTTAGCGCCTCCCATTTTGCAGTCTTAAAACAAGTTGAGACTCGCCTATTCCTGTGATTTTAGCTGCTTCTGTCGTGGACGCCACCTGGGTTGCCGGGATGATCCCAAGAAGTTCCTTAGCATAAGCGGCTGCTGTTGCTGCAGCGTATGGCTGCCAGCGCTTGTTCTTATGAGTATCCGAATAATCGCAAATTCCCCGTATGACAAGGCAAGGGAATGTGTCCACGAGGCCTGCAGCCTCCATCTCAAAGCAAATTATATTTTTCTGTTGTCGAAAGTACTCTCGAGTGGCGGCATGCCTCATTACTTGGTTTGCCGAACCGATGATCCCATAGTGCACGACTGGCTCGTCCGCGTCTCGAGATTCTCGGATCACTATACGTTCCTTATCACATTTTGCACAAGTTAATCCACCGCTATGATCGTAATCTACCTCAAATAATTGATCATTCTCAGAGCCAGGGCTTTGGAACTTTCGTTTCATCGACGGTTTAGACTCCAGCATTTCCGAAACGTACTGGGAAATCTTCGTCCCTTCACTGAGATGCAGCGCTCTTAAATTTGACACTCCGGAACGTAGCACTACAGGAGGTTTGTTCAACGAGCCTGTCTGAACGAATTGGCCTTCTTGTACCGTTTTGCCAAAGTCATATTGGATCACACCGCCTATATCACACAACCCGTAAGTCTGCTGCGTTTATTGGATTGGATAGGCCCCTTACCATATGCGCCTGTCGGGTTGCTCACCACCACATCCCCTAGACGAATATCTTCATAGGGATCTTCACTAGGCTCTGCTGGTGCTCCACCTCCGACACCAACCATCAAACCGAAACGGATTTTGGGAAAGCTCCGAAGCATGTTCGCGGCCGCCACTGCCGCGGGATTTGTGCCCGTAGTGCCTGAGGGGAGGCAAGCCAGAACGACATTATGCTGTCCTATACTTCCTAGAGTGTAGTTGTTCGAATCATTTTCGTCTTGTAGTTGGCATGGATGCACAACATCTAGCATTGCTCGGGATGCAGCTAACTCTCAATATCCAGAGCACATATCCACCCAACCGTGTAGCTCTCATTCGAAAATTCTGACCCGCTCATATTGTAAAAAGCATATAAGATATCGCTCAGGGAAATTAAGCGAAGTCAGGGAGAAAGGTCACAATGAAAAGAAGAAACCTATTCATTACTCCAAGATTTATTGCACATATCCTTTTCAGCCCCGCACTAGACAACGCCAAAAAACTTGCAGGGTCTTGGGCCAAGTTATGCTAGATGCCATCAAACGAAGGTACCTTCTGAACCTCAAAAAATCACACTCCAATTCTGTCTATTAAATGTAGATCTAGCAATTATAATAAATTTACTCCCGAATCTTCTTAAATCACACAAGATCCCTTTCTAAAATTACACAAAAACTCCCTTTTATTTGTTGGGTAAATGTCCTGATGACTTAAAGGACCGATGAAGATACCATACGGGCATACCTTTCCAATCACAAATTATCTTAGGCCCGAGTTCAGACAAGGCGGTTCCCTGCCAAGGTTTTGTTACGCGGGTATTATCCGCCCAATGCGACGGCCGACACTTAGCTCGTTACAGAAACAAAATGGCCGTTCGTAGATATAAAACACGTTAATTTTCTGTATGCACATCTTACACTACTGATAATAAGTCGATATGTTCGCTGCAGTGCTCGTTCACTTGATTGAACGGTTCAGCTATGCGGTTGATCAATACTGTTCTATTCTGCACCTGCGCCGAGGTGGGTGCTAGTGCGCATGCCGCACTCAGGCGTGATCTATGCGGCATTGTAGTATTTGAGTGCAACGCCAACGGGACTGCCAAATTGCAAGGCAGAAGTATATACTTCGTCCCGGTCGTGGAGTAGTTGGAGATCAAAGGCGTGCCATTGGATATAATACAAGCATTATACAAAGCTTGGTTTAAAGGCCAGGTGGTCTGGGCTCCATTGAATTCGACGTCGACAACATGTACGAATAAAATGTAACATATTGAAGGCCTTGCGGATATAATATATCTACGCCTACACATCCTAAAAAATACATTTGATCGATGCACTTCGCGTGGGTTGGGTTCTATATTAACACCATTATTTCTCAAATACGGTCAGGTGAATTAGCTGTTTGGTCAAGCCGCCTTCGTTTCTCCAGCCGGCTTGATTTGGAAATATAACTGTAAACTCCAGGTGTAAGTTGATAGTAAAATAATAAAACAACTATAAATATAAACTTAAAAGAGGGGATATTGTAATAATATGTTAAGACTAGCTAAAATACTTATCTTACCTTACTATACTATAGTATTAAGATATATACCCCTGCCTAGACAATATACCTGTATGTAGCGGCAGTAGTAGTATAGATACTTGGGGTCCCCGGGACCCCTTAATCAATGCACCGTTCATCATCACATACCTATCCTAGCTATACGATGCTTTTTCTTAGGATTTCCTGGAAGCTCATTGGGAGCTGTCCATTTCAATGTTTTCTTGGTGCTGCCACTCTACGGTGTTCACCGCCGAGTGTACTACACTGTAACTTGTAGAAAATAAAAAAAAGCACTGGACGTGAAGAACGTCTGTCATCATCCCATAGTATAGTTCGATATTTCGCGTTAGTTTTTTATTATCTTTATGTTGTATATTAGTATAATATAGACAGATCAGAGTTTTTCGTCTTTACAATCTCATCCTGTTTTAGTCCCGCGTCGGGGTGGAATAATATTTGGATTCTCTGTCTCATAAACTAAGCTAACCGGTATGAAAATCGAGTCCCTGTGGGTTGGTCGTTGAGGATGGGGAGAGCTGGACGTGTATGGTTCTTATCCTGCTGATTTTGGCGAACTTTGTGAATACGTGTAGCTACAGCATCCTTCTAGAAACTTTCCCAAATTTGGCCCCTCGAGCTCTTACGATACCAAGTAGAGCCGCTGGGTGGCGTATAAAACGGCGTGCCATTGTCTTTTGAATTCATGGCAGGGCGTCATTTGAAAAGTATACCTATTTCTTTCGAGACTCGAGAAATTTTGATGTCTCCTTCTATATTAGAAGAATGGATCAAACTTTTAAGGCATATATAGCCCATGGATTGGTGCGTGATGGTGGTTGATGATAGCTTTTGATGGTTGCCCGAGAAATGAAGTGTGTCCGTCTCATGCGTGCATTTTTACTCAAGTAATTATCAAGGATTAAGGGAGTTAGCAGGAAAGCTAAAAAATATGGGGCGTTTTAAGTTAGTGGGGACGTTGATATATATCTCGGTAGTCAAATCTACAATCTGAACTAATGATTCTGATGAAATAGATTGTTTACAATTGAGGCATTCACCCCCCCNGACGATAGCGCTTTTATTAAAATTCTCGATGTCTCATCTTGGATGTTGAAGAACATAAGAGCTGTGACTGGTAGGTTCCAGACAATTGGCGGTGGTGGTATACGATGGATGAATACTTGCGGACTCTCAAGTCTCCTGCCTCTCTTCTATAACTTCATTCCGAAACAAATTTAAACTTCATCAAGATTTACACTTCATCACTAAAACCTGTTGATTAATCTGAAAAGTTGATATTATATCACTAGTCATGGCTGACAAGGAACCAAAAAGCAAGGTGGCGAAAGCCAAGAAGATCATTCAGACGCCCCTCGTTGGGTCTGATGATGGAAAACTCTGCTCCCTTACGGTAACCGATAGTTCCACTTCAAAATCGAGCGTGGATTTCGAAGTGAAAGAAAATCATGCTCCTAATCAACCAGTGCATTTCCAAACACATGCGTCGAGGTCTGAGGAAGAGGCCGAGGGGAAATCTGAAAATAAAGGTGAAGGGTGTGAAGCTGACCCCGAGTCTTCTTACGATAAGCCCGCTGAAACAAAGCCCGAGAATCAAAACACCACGGCACATAATATGGAAATAAAGCCGTTGAAGCTTAAAAGGGCTGGAAGAGGTAACCTTGTTGAGACGAAGCCGAAAGGGAAACGTGGAAGGCCAAAGAAAAAAGACGAGGTTTCTGATAGTAGGGATGATTCCCCCGCGGAAAATAAGGTTATTTTCTCTTAATATCCTTCCTAAAGTAGAGTGCATGCTAAATATCCTTTAAATGAACTACTAGACTGATGAGCCAAAAACAAAGCGTGCAAAAGGTATCGTCGGTACCCCGAGTAAAGCTCCGAAGAAAACGGCGTCCTCGAACCTTTCGAAGTTTCAGCTACCTTCCCCGCCTCCTACACCACCTCCTCCGAGCGAAACTGAGCTCGCAGAAGCGGCTGCAAAATCTATTGCCGAAAAAGGACGCCAGGAGCGCCTCAGGTCGATTCCCTACTATTACGAAGAAATGAAAGAGATATTTGAGTATTTATGCGACCGTAACGTTTACTGGAAGAACGATCTGCCCAAGAACAAAAAGTATAGTAATCGGGATACCAAGTTGCTCGAGAAAGAGGTGAGAAAGAAGATAACAGAGATCTTGGGCCAGTATCCAAAGGAAAAGGAAGTAATGGAGATGTTTGAAACTGAGGAGGAGAGGTTGAATCTATCGATGGAGCTGAAAAGTAGTCAGGATGGTTTGGAAGAAGTAGATATGGAGATTATCGATGCCGCGGGTGAGAAGACTACCTTTGCGTGAAAAGTCGGATACGTGGGTGGACGAAAAGTCCCAGTCTATCTTATAAGGATTCTCTGTAGTTCTCGATTACTCACTGTGTTGAACGAATATTCTTTGTGGTTGTTCTATTTTTCTGGTTGCTCTCGAACTGCAGACTAGCACTATTCGGTTCTATAGACCTAAATGATCTAATTATAACAACAGTCAGTAGACTTTCTTATAAATTTGAGGTCATTGGAATGAGACCCGATTATCCTTCTGTCGAGAGTAATCATTAGTATAGCAACTCGTTCAAAACTACTGTAGGTGCTCTTTGGCCACCTTTTTATGGCCTTGCACTTCGATCCTGAAGATATAGTAGCCGGTGCAGAATGTACTGTATGAGATGGTCGATCGATAGAAGCAGCGAGGTTCTTTAAACATTTTAGAAGCCTTTTGGTAGCTTGGACTTGAGCTAAAACACTCAAGTTGGCTATCCGAACATACACCAATTAGACATTAGAGGCTCGTGGTACCTAAATACTCTTTTTTTTTTTCTTTTTTGAAGCCGGATGATAGCCCTGTGAAGTAAAAAGATGCGTTCTCTGATGAAAGTTCACTTCAACCACACTCGCTGTTTCCTTCTCGAGCGCTATGAGTCGATATTCTTCCTGCCGAGTCACTCTGGCTCGGCTGATTTTGGTGATTGCCTTGGCATGAGCCGGCATCGGATTGGAGCGATTGGGTCGTTGATTGATACTGATTCCAGTAATAAGAACCGCTGGAGCAATCAATCTACGAATAAACCGCGTTGCTACCTTTGAACCTTACTCTCGGCCCAATGCACCAATATGGGTTTCTTTCAAATCTGCTATAACACCTAAAGTGCCTATCCACTCAATTGTACCTCAGATTCTTTTGTCAAGGCCGTATGACCGTCCAAATTCCGCCAGCTGTGTTGTAGAAAGTGTCCGTGCTCTGATGTACTAAATTAGATCAAGATTAGAATAGCCAGTGATAGAACTGGGATGGTGAGATCAATCGCTACCTTGAATTCTGGGAATGGAATTTTCGGGTATTCATCTAACAGAAACTTGAAAACTGCCGTATTGTAGACAGAGCTACCTCCCTCAGTCATTCGTTGGTATGGAGACAGGGATCTTGAGTCACTGCCAATCGCTGACCAATGGGTCAAGACTTCTGCTTTAAGCGTACTCGAGCTTATTTTCGGGAGAAGGAGGAATTGAAAGGCTGGGTGGGTGGCTGTAGGGAGGCGAACTCTGAGACTGCCTTTCATAGTCCTGTGCAGTTTTGAGAGGTAATGCTGGGCTAGCGCTGCTGGAAGCCTCTGTATAGTTCAAATTCATCCTAGCCACGCTTAAAAGTCGATGGTGATCTGTTAGCCGGTTGGTTTGATTGATCCAAAGATTCGTAAAAAGGTGGTTGAAGCTCCAAATGATATGACTGCGAGGATCTCGAAGCAAGGCTAGAACTGCGGTCAGGTCTTTATCTCACGGAAATTGGTCCGTTAGCCTTATCGAAAAGACAGAATACAAGCTTCGATGCAAAGAAGATACAATATGCAGCTCATTATAAGTTTGACTTAGAGTATCGTTCGCTATCAGACAGGATTATTAGCCTAACCGTAAGGTTTTGGAGTATACTCGTTGCACGGATTGCCACGGCTGTGATTGTTAGAGGAAGTTAGTCTCGTTCCGAAGGGGAAATTTTTTTCTCAAAAAAAAAAGAGAGAAAGAGCTCTAGACAGAAATAGAGTTCAAGATATGAATTTTGAGTTTGAACAATAAAGACGTTGCAAAGGCAAAGTGTAATTGCACCGTCGACCGGCTGCCACCAAGATATTTAGTCAATCCCAGATCAATAACACTATGAGCTGTATATTTGGTATCTCTATACCTTCACGAGACTTTCCCTCGAGCTTACAGTTCTCGAACCGGAAGATAAATATCAAGAGTAGTAGTAACACTCTCCCCGGGCCACAGCGAAATTGCTAGCCCGCATCGCCTTTCCCAATATTTACGTCAGGCTCATAAGAGAGCATTTGCTTGTTCTACATTTACACTCGAAATTCTTCGAATAGATAGTTGTTGCACTGAATTGATGAAGCCGTTGTGGGTGTAGCGCCTGGATATATTGGTAACATGTATCAATGTAAGCCGGTTCGTGACACGTGTGATCTTGTTATATTCAATAACAACTAGAACTTAGAAACATTTCGGGGTTGGAATAGCCGAGTTGGTTCGATGCTTGTCATACCGCGAGCCGTAGAGTCATCAAACATGAATACCTGATGCAAGCGGCGGACACCTGCATTTGTCGAGTATCCCTCCACTTTCCACGCAACTCCTCCAACAGCCTTTCCGGACGGGGTCAAACACGAGTCTAGTATATCAAAGACAGGGCTTGATTTGCTGGTTAGTCTGGTTTGTCCCTAGGGCAGATAGCGCCATGAGCTTCCAGCCCCGGTGCAATGGACTCTGCATTGGACGTTGGAAGTTAGTCTTGGACTCTCCATCCGAGGCTGTGGTGGGTGGGGGACAAGAAAAAGAGAAATGCTTGTATATGCAAGTTCGATCCCTAACAAAGCAAACTTTTTGCTCAGCTTCTTTTTTACACTTTCTGTTAGATGAAGGCAACTAGAGTTATGTTCCGTTATTACGCTCCTTATTAATCTGTGCTCGGCGGGGACTAATCTTTCAGTCTCAGCCTAACCCTTTAGGATACAAGTCCATATTGAGTGAAAGGTGTGCGTTGTCTTTGTTGGAATTTAGCTATGGTAGCTTAAATAGCAGTCTCGGCATTAAATAGTTAATTAAGCTCAGGTTGCTTGGAGCAGGCGTCCTATATGCATAAATTTACACTCTCCAAAAAGAGAGAGGCCTCAAGGGAGGGAGAACCAGTTGAAGATTCATTCCATGTAATTTCATCTACTTATAGGGCATCCCGATATCATTATACTAATATTCTGTCTCCATCAAAAACCCGGCCAAACCCAAACAGAGAACCCAAACGGTCATTTTGCGTGCATCTCATGAGAACGCCCTCTAGCTCAATTGATCAAAAATATCCGAAATGCCGATCTACAGATATCCTGGTAGCGCCAAACATGCGCTATTTCAAGGACACCATCTATATGTAGGAAGTATCTTTTAATCGCTCGCATGCATATATCACGGATTCCTGAGATCGGTGGTGCGATGATGAAGTTGATGTCTTGATGCTGAGAGGACAAATCAACCTTCATATTTTCGAAGTTTCCGACAGATATGCGTCATGCAATACTTTAGTCTCACAGAAATAGCTATTGGCTTGAGAGTGTAAAGGTAACTTCAATCATGCCACTATAATTTTCAAACAAGAGTTGAATTACACCTTTTTGACCAGATCCTAACAATCCAAATGCCGAGGCAAGATAAGTGTTGATATCGCAAGTTACTGGTAAAGAATTAGTTAATTCGATGCCTAACGTTAATCGGGCCTAATAAGCAGTTCTTCCTAATTTTTAATAGGCTACTCATTCCCTTCTGCATACTGCCCCCAAAGCATCATTCAAATTAAAACCTAACAAACACTTGAATTGATAGTTTAACGAAACCCCCTCTGCCCTCCCCAAGTTATTTCTTTCGTGCTTAGGAAGGAAGAGAAGGAAAGAGAAGGAAAGGTTAAATATTCTTGCGCTTTCGACCGATAATATCTGGGTTTGCCTTTAATACCTTCCTGTAAAAAGGAATCGCTGGCCTGATAAGTTGCTGGATAAACTCGGTAGTTGTCTTCCTTCCATATTCTTGACACATAGCCCCAAGTTCGGCTTCCTGCAGACACGCAATTCCCCTGTCACCGAGGATATCTTCCCTACCAATCCTTTTGAGAGTTCTCATGTTTACTGCGAGTAATGTTAGTTGTGCGTTTGATCGTAAAACCTTTTGCATACACTGTCTCAAATCACGATATTCATTATTGACTGGTCAGCCATCTTGTTTACAGAGGTTTCTAAACGCATGTGAAGATAGAGTATATACCATTATCTCTTCCCATTCAAGACCAGGTACCTTCTGTACAAGGTATTGGGTTATGGCGGAATTATAAACATCATCTCCAAGCTGCTCCAGCTTTTTAAATGACAACAGTCCAAACTCGGTTCGAACATCTTGACGCAAGGATCTTTGATGCAACACTTGTCGAAGCTTTGGCGAGATAATAGGAGGGGGGATAGGAACCTTCGATCCAGCTGGATATTCGAATAGGACTGGCCGAATCACTGGAGGCTTCTCTTGCGAGATTTTGGCTATAGCTACTTCGGCAATACGCGAAGAAATGTTGACTGATGAGTTACCTGAACATCTCGAAGAAGAGAACGGAGAGGTTTGATGTTTAGCCCCTAGGATCCTAGCAGGAAGGAAAACGCTCTTGCGCAAGAAAGCTCCCTTGGCCACATTGGCCATGGTCAAGGTAGACATATGCATGAGAATCATGTCGTTTTATTGATCCAAGCTTGTTAATGTCGGCTCGACTTGGTGATAGGCCTGGTTCGATAAATTGATTTCTATAGCTACCAGATATCTTACTAATGACCAAGTTGCATATATCAAAAATGGTATTTCCTATATCTAGTAAGTCAGTAAATTACTGAAAGCTTGAGATTCTGTAAGCTCTATCATTGTTTCATCCCAAGCGCCTTCTGAAGGGTTTAGAAGCTAGCAGGCGTGTGTAATGTGCTTCTGGACAGTTCGATCGCCGCTTCGGGCGATCGTGAATATTCTATAGATTTAATGTTGAGATCTCCATAGAATTCGGCGTCGAATTTGGCATTTGGAGAACTCATCTGAAGAAAATTGAAGATGGAAAATAAAGCGATAGACAATGGTGATTCATCCTGGTGATGATCTTGAATTAATGCCTTCAGGAACTATAAATCTCCTCGCCTCGTATTTTCGAATGCTTCTATCTTTCTTCAAACTTTCAATTCACATCTAGACTCTTCTTGAAGAATTATAAAAGTATTTGATCAACTCCGGTGTACCATCACAGGCATATAATATAACTACGAAAAGTTATATCCCTCTATAATTATATAACCAAAGACAACATGTCTCAACGATATCAGTTCCCTTACTCGGTTGAGAATCTTCCAGCTTCCGCTTGGTCTTCCAGCAATGGAACGCCACTTATTACTCCCACAGGCTCTGTTTTTCCTACTCCTTCAAGCTCTGCTCTTCCCACTCCTTGGGGTTCCGTTCGAGGACCTGGGCCTTACCAGACACTTCCAAGCGTTCCGGTCTCTCCTCTTCTTTCCGGAAATGGCACACCGAGTGCTAGGTTTTCTCCCGTTTCGTCCCTCCATGGGTCAATCGGATCTGCTCCAAGGCCTTCTATATCGCCATGGCCATGTCCACCGCCTCTCCCGGCCGTCGGGGTGGCTCCGGGGGCTCTAATGGTCCCTTCGAGCCTTCCTTCACCGTTTTTCCCCGCCACACCGGCATGCACTCCCGTGCTAAGTCCGGTCATGTCTACGAGGCCCACGCCAGTCCCATCTGCTGTATCCTCCGGCACCCCAACTCCAGTTGGAACTATGCGCCAGAGGCCAGTCTTCGGTGGTCCAACGGCTAGTATCTCGTCTCTTGACTCCGCCTTCAATCAACCACCCGGATATGTCACTGCCAATACCAGCCATTACAATCTCCCTTTCTTGCCTCCACCTTATAGGACGAACTTTGTCCCAAGCCCGGAATATATATTCGATGCGACAGAGGACTTTGAGGTCCAAAATCGGGAGTATGAACGACAAAGGCTCGGAATTGAAGATGACGAAGAGTCTATGATGGGGGACACTAAATGTCGTTGCGTCATTCTTTGAGGACTTGGGAGTTTTCGGAGAACTGTGGATCCGGTTGGAAATTTTGGTATTTCTCATGACACCGAGGCTAGAAGATCTTTAGGTTTTCTTTTATCTGTGGTGCACACGACGCACGCACCGACATGTTTCCTTTTTTGTTTTTGTTTATACTTAGCTTGAAGACATGTGTCCGCTGGGCGAAGAAGAAAATGTTAATAGGAAAAAACTTTTAAAAGCATAATAAAATGGAAAAAAAAAATAAAATAAATAAAAAAAAAATAAGCCGATGATCTGCCACAGAGATTGTATATTATACTCGACCGATCATCTTTCCTTGCGCAAGCCGCCATGCATGTGGGCTAAAGCAGATTATATGTAATTTATGGCATGCGGCGAATAGACTACTAGCTCTCCTTGTCAGCCCGATGGGCATGATCTCCCGATCACCACGGCCGTAGAAGGTAACGTCGATATTGCAAATGACACCAATAAATCGAGTTCCCGCCTTACTTGAAGCCCACTTCGATGGCCATGGAATCTTGCTGAAGAATGAAGTCGAGCGAGCCGGGGTATCCATGCCATCGTCTTCAAGCCTAACTTTAAACAGATGCCGATTTAGCAGGTAACATTTACAAGCGCATCGGTATTGCTACTTGGTCTTGCACAAAAGTAACTGCTTGGCTAACTTGTCAGCGGGAAATTTTTGAGTAATGAGTCTCCCGGGCTCGGCTGAGCTCGCGAGCTCGGTGGAGTGCCTTACGCTGTCATCATCTAGTTTGGAGGCAGTGCAGACATTAGATATTCGTAAATCTGCATAAGCACGACTACCAGATCTAATTCTCCTCGATAAAGCTCGTAAAGCTTTTGCTAGAGAGTCAGCGCAACAACTGAGCTGATGAAGCGGTGGGAACTCTCGAGAGATATCCCTTGTACGATATCCCCAAGTCGAATCTAACTTGCGGTTGAAGAAAACCTGCGTTTTATTGACCGAAGCAAGACAGGTCCAGAAAGCAAACCGCTTGTCTCTCTACCGGCAGGGACCAGGGACCTATTTAGATGAATCGGCCGACAAATCCTACTCTATTGTAGGCAACTCGTGATACACTCGGTGCAAGTCGGGATGTTCCGACTCAACAATATTTGTAGGAACAGTACATTGACCATCATATGAAAAGGTATTTGGTTGAGGCATTAATTGCCATCGCTCCATATTTCCCATATTCGTTAACCCAAGATCCAATGAGCGTTCTAGATGTTGAGTATGATCTAGATTGTGTTGCTATATATGTGTTCAGACGCTGTTCAAGCGGATTGGTCCCCGCTAGTTAGAATCCTATGTATAGATCTCTCTCTGTATCCTCTGAGAATAAATACTGAATCAGAGGATGGCAAAGGGGAGTGCGTCCTCAACCATTCCTGTTCCTTGGACCAAACGCGTCTCGCCACCAAGGCAAGTTGAGACAGCTATCGCGTCAGCAGGTTCCTGGAAGCCCGCCTTGTTCCGTCCAATCACGGTCAGTGCGAGGGACTCTCAAACCGGATTTAATATTCAGGTTCTCCTTTAAACGGACTTTGGGATTTTTCTATCTCAGGATATAAACTCCCATGCTATAAAGCCATTAATCCTTTGGCTGGACTGATGCGTGATGTCGGCAAGCCTGAAGGATGAAATACATCGCTTCCTTAGATCAGGGTCCTTCGCCGACAAGGCCTCCAACGGTTCGTTTCTTAGCCGGGCGCAGCATCTCACCCTGCGCGAACCTTTTCGCCGACGAGATCAAAACGGATTTGAACCCCTTATTGATTTCGAAGATTTTTCTTGTTCGCTTTTTGGTCGAAATCCAAAACCCAGTCCATCCCCATCTGAATATCGATCCGTATATCAACCCAAGCCTCGAGGCGTCTTCGGCTGTCGGTACCAACATACTTTGGCCATTTGTGTAGCGTGGCCTACTCTGACCTGCAACCTTTTTTCCGAGCTCCACAACAAGAACCCGGGTTTCCATACAACCGAACAGCCCAGCATCTAACTAGGGCTATCATTGGTTATGGAAACGATGTCGCGAGTATTCGGTACCTGCATCAGGAGGGCTATTGTCCCGATCTCAATAGCAATACCCGAGGCCGATCGGCATTTCGGGCGAAAATATGAGGATTCTACAAGGAGCCGGTTAATAAAAAAAATTTTTTCTTAGACAAGAGCTCTAGACCTATTTCTTGATCAGTTTCAATCACAGAGGGCGTATAAAAGGGTCGTCTATCCGAATCTCTCAATCAAACCTACCTATGTTGGGTTTTGCCAGCGAAACTGGACCGACGAAACCATAAAATGCCGAGAATACAGAGCATAATGTCGAGTGCCAGAAATCCCGGCGCATCCAGAATTCACTTCTAAGCTCGAGAGTAAGTCTTCCTGATATATGAGCTATACTTCTTTATTTATGCTTGGTAGCCAGAGATTAATTATTGAGTGAGCGTGGCAAGGGTTTTCGGACTGCGCAGCAGGATGTGTTTGCTTCAAGAACGAACCGTTGTGGGCTGGATGCTGGCTGAATGCACATGTGTGCTGCGCCAGGGGCGTTGCAGGGAAAAAAAAAAAAAAAAGCATTACCATAGGGATTATGGCTGAGCCCGTGCCTTATATCACCAATCAGCCTGCAGGCCAGATCCTCAATATGCGATGTCGACGTTGATGCCATCCACTATCATCAAAATCTCAAATACTGGCGACCTCGTCCTTCAAGTCACACAATCGAGTTTTCACGATTTTTGCTTACACATAGGATGCCTGGGTTCCGCTAGTTAATTGCCGCAACAATTCCTGTCGAGGTACCAGGTACATTGTGCAAACTTTGCACCAGCTTCGGGTCGGCTGCCCAATCTCGACAGTTCCCGAATAAGGATGTCGAACCGGAACCAGTCTGCGCGGGACAGATCTTGCAGCATCCGAGATCCCTGTACCAGCTTAAGCAGAAGCCGGAAATGACGTGCATTTAAGATCTGTAGGATACGGATCGGAGTGACAGGGTCAATGCAGCGAAGGATCCCAGGTTGACTTATCAGAGGAATGCGGATTGTGGGCCTCAATCACGGTCAAGGATCCCGCCAGTGGGGCTAGAGGTGCCATGAAAGGGGGCTGGCATGGGCGGGGTTTCCAGAGACATCGTGACGATAGACTACACTGGGAATAAGGACGACATGGGTCAACTATTGGACTTCTTTCAGAACGCGAGACATGTCAAAAACCAGGCCTTCCAGATCAATTGGTTCTAGACTCACCAAGAAGCGGGAAGCACGTGGGAAACTAAGGATAACTCCACAAGTTCCTGTATTCTTTCCCCATATTCAAGGATTACCTGGTCAGCGGCTCTACATCCATAAAAACAAATGTTATAGCTCAGACAGCAGGCAGCGAACGAACTAATGCGTCCAAATTTATTCCCCGGAAAAGCCGAAAAAAATGTGTCGGTTGGAAATCGTCGCACTGCGGAAGATAGCCGAAATCCGGGGCTGTGGAGCGAGATTGGATTGGAAACTGCTTTGCGATACTGGACGGTCGCCCTCAGCGGGTTTCTCAAATTCTTGCGACCTACAGTACAGCTTAAATCCGGAAACGTATACGGCTCAGATCACTACTCTTTTCGGAACCCTGTGGCGTCCTGGGCGTCATATGTGTGACATCTTATATGCCACAACCCCAACCAACCAGCGGCATACTGAAATAACCGTATAGGTGTCGGAGCGGAAATATCAGCCGCTGAGGATGTTGGGAAATGGATGGTCAAGGACATGTTATATGAAGGATGAAAATGTGATAGAAACTGTTGGAAAAATATTGCGGCGGCTGAGGACGAGATTCCTTTGATGGAAATAGGAGAGGCAGGATGAGGGGTTATCCCCCAAGCGAAAAACCCTTTCAACGAGAAAATCTCTCTCAACCCCTCGCTCTCCCCAAACCCTCCACTGCACCTTACGGCCTTCATGCGGCCTCGGACAGGAGATATATTTTGTCTTCTTTTGTCTATCTCTCGCTTTGGAAGCGCGGCCATTAGAGCTACGATATCCTGGAGTCTCCTCCGGCTTTTTGCTTTTCAAAAACCTCGACAGAGAATCGTTTCCAAGAAGCGCCGACCGCTGTTCCAATCCCTCAACAATTCACATCGAACCCAACCAACCCGGTTCTTTCCTATTGGAGAGACTGGATATAGTATTATCATGCAGATGCGATATTCTTGGCTCATCAGAGCAACGACCAAGTCCTACGAATCGACGGGGATACTTGAAAAGCATCAGTGAAGTCGTTTTTGCTGCAGAGTGGTCGCGTGGGACTGGCAGAATTCCAGAACCTTGATAGACTAGAACTCACCTTGCTATGCGTGCTATCATAAATCTGCTCTATTCCCATAAGCCCTTCGGTTCCGGCCGAAATAACTGGATTTATGGCAGGGAGACATGTTGCCGTCAGGACGGAGCCGCCGCGGTCCAACCCTAGGCCAGCAACAGTTCGACATCGGCCTACAACTCCCCAAGAAGCGGACTCTTTTCATTACCAGGTTTTGCACTTTCAAGTTGCCATCTAGCTGCTACGTAGCGGAGCTATGAACGGCTTTACTGACTCTATTCTAGGACCGCGTGATAAAAACTGACCAGGCCATTACTATATTATGCTTCCTGGGATCGATCGAGCATCAAATCGCTCAGCATCTAAAAGTCATTCCATCACTTTTGACCATAATATTCCGACGCACCCTGGGTATCAGCGGTAGAAAGGCCATATTCACGATATCTAGAGTTCGCCAGGGCGCTTTGACCTCGGCGTGGATCTATCCGCTTTCGCGAACAGCTAGGAACGAAAGACTTCCCCTCCTATATTCAAGGCTATCTACGCTTTCACCATAACTCAACCCTTAATTCCACATTATTCTAGCCATTCATTCCAAGACCGATCAAGATTGAACATGGAACTCCTCAGGCTGTAAGAACAACACAAGTCTTAACTGTTGCAAGTTCCTGCCAGTCTCCACTGCTTAAGTGTTGACCAGTAGGGTGAGGTGGAACCGGCAATGGCGTCGTCGGTAGGCGAATTGAGTTCTACAATATCGGCCTCGGCTGGGCTGGGCTGGGCTGTGCTAGGCTGGGCTGATGACGCCTTGGGTGGTCGGGGCTAGCGCACCTCCGCCTCGTGATCCTGACTAAACTATACACTTCTAGACTTTGAACCTTCATCATAGTGCAATTTTGCTGTTCCCCGACGCATTTGCTTGCGAGATGCTTTTACGCCTTCAGCGAGGGGCACTTGTCGCTGGCGGGTTCGTCGGTTGTTCCAACGTGCCATGATTAATGGGCCTCTCATGGGCACATAGTTTTTCTACCACGTTTTGGTTACATTCATCCTATTAAGTACTTATCGGAAAGAAGCCGCCGTTCGAAGAAAGAAATCAACTTCCTATCTTCGTATCTCGCGGGCATTTGACTAATAGTCAATTCAAGGTGTACGAAAGCCGTAAATTTTTATCTTTGATGACTCTGTTCATAATCCTACAATACTTATGGATGTGCACCATAAGGTCTTGGCTTTGCAAGGAATTCCCGGCGCATTTTGAGCGGGTCCAAGTGTTATATATACAGTCCGACAAGCACTGATTGAAGCGCTGTTGCTGCCCGTCTCCACAAAGCTACTCTAATTATATCTATCTACCTTATGTCTAATACTTTTTCTATGGACGTGAACCCAAATACTGCCCATATAAGTTTTAAAAATTACAGGGTAATAATATTCGACTACTCCTGCACCGATACCCGATGCAAGTAGACATCCAAGTATCGTTATATTCCGAAATACTCTCCGAAACTGAACTCTGAGGACCCGAGCCGCTAATCAATCAAAAAAATTGGTCCACTGAATTTCCAGAAGGGAATTCCTGTCGCGGAATAGGCTTTCCCAAAGAATTTGCGTAAAGGCTCCCATCCCTCCGTTACATCCCGCTCTAAGAACTTCTTGGGCAGCACACACCCTCTCGCCAACGCGTTGTGTTCCTCGTAAACTCGCTTCGCATTTCTTCGGTAGTCATTCCAGAAATGTATATATGAAGAAACGGTGGCTAAAGATCCCATATTTTTCGAAGTTCTCAGTGCCCGAGCGTGACATCCCAAGGCAGAGAACCAGCATCGGAACGGTGCGCCTCCGACCGCGGCTATTCATAATGGGAGCTAACCCTTCGTGCGGCATTTTGATTCGAACAATACTGATTTATAAGTAGTAAACGGGTTATGACGAACCCGATGTGCATGATATATATCTTCCTTTAATACCAGATTCCTAATGAGTTCTTGAGTGTCCAAACACTTCCCCTCGCCGATCTGGTCGGGTTTAGTAGGATAAACTTTGTGAAAAAATACCTGCCGATGCCTGCTATATATCTCCGCTCATTGACTTCAAACCCCCGTGCCATGATGTTTGAAAAAAACCCAGCATGCAACTACATTATGTACGGGCAGCTCGGACGAAAGCTGTTGTAACCCCAGTAAGCAAAACTTCGAATATATCTCTAGCCCTTCTATGGCTGAATACTTGTATCGGATTTAAACGTTAGCGGTAACTAGGCTGTCTTGTAACCAAATATAAATTGTATGTACGATCTATAGATCTACATATGATACTAGGCCGGGCGTGATAGATAAGGTTAGTCCAGTATAGCATCTCAGGGTCTGACCTGGAAAAAAATCCTCGAAATCCCAAACTAACGGAATATCTACATGTCTATTCTACTCATCATTTAAATTCACACTAATCGATGTATGAACCCTGGATCGGCTGTGGTATTTCAGGCGGTACCGTTAGTGCCCTTGTGAGGCGGTAGGCCAAGAAAAGAGACGCGACAAGGAGTGGTATTCCAATCCCCAGTCCAACGCCTAACCCAATTTTCCCAGAATCTGATAGCCCGCCAGAACCCTTCAGGGTCACTGTTACAGTGTCGGAAGCTTTATTATTCGGCAAGCTGTCTTCAGGAAATACTGTAATTGTGGTTGCTAGTCAATAGTAGAACGGGGTTAGTTCGCTTTCCTAAGAACCTGAGATTCATCGACTTGGGACTGCATAGCTTACCGGGGACTTGTACTGTAGCTATTTCTAATGTCGTTGTCACCGTGCTCAACGGTACTGTCCTTGTTTCTGTCACCGTCTCCCTAACTCCCCCGTTACCATCGGAAGAAGTAGCGCCTGCTTCCACTCCAAGATAGTTATCGCAATATGCGCCAAAGATACTCAGAGCGATAGAAACATCCCCGCTGACTCCCGAACAGCTTGTTGAAACACATTTTTGTAGATGGGAAGTTACAAGTAGTCGAATGTCGGTTCGGCTACATAGGCACGAATTGACACTGCATCCGATCACGGTTGTAATGTGAGAGTTGTAGAAACATCCCCGGCCGCTTTCGAAGCAACAGGTCGCGCAGTCGCGAACAGCGCTAAAGTCCGGTGCGCTGCGAAATGTCACGGATTCACTCTCTGGAATCTGTGCCGCAACTCGGGTGATCGGCAAAGCTGCCAAGACCAAGGCGAAGAGAACCGAGAGATCGGCGAGGTCGAAGAGCATGGTGAATACGGTTGGAATAGAATTTGACGTTTTGAGGATATTTAAGGTCAAAAAATGAGCGTCGTGTGCACGAGGAGCACATGGTATTTTAACCTTTAACTGTCGCGGAAACGGATCTGTCGTTCGGGTGCTGAAACTTGGCTGCAACAAGGCCCTTGGCAAGTCGCTTCAGCCTTGGCTCTGTCGAAGTCTTGACACCTACACACCTTGTGCCGATATGCGAGGGGTTCTAAAATAAGGGATTTTCAGGATCAATGGAAGCCCGGAACTGGGGCATGGGGAAATATTCGGTTTGGGTCTAGGTCGTATGCAAACTCCGGCGTTTGACTCTTGAACGACAGGCAAACAGCTTTGTCCATGGCATTGACCCTAGAATTCTAGAAACCTGTCATTCCGAATATTTAGGCTCTGCAGGCCATTGCGGCTTGCGCGATTCGGATCTCGCGATACCTTGCCCAAACCGGTCACCCCGTAGAATAGGAGCTTACATTACAAGCTACAATTATCCGGTGGATTTCTACAGCAATGTAGCATCCAGTATGGTTCAAAGCACTCCATATCATTCGATCTTATCGATTATAGTTGTAAATCTAGTAGAGTCTCGGACAGCACGATAGAATGGCAGATACAAATTAATATTGATAGTAGCGCTTTACAAACGGTTGTACATCGGAATTGTGACCACCAGGCTAATTTCGCGAAGCAAGATCCTTATCCTCAATAGCTTTCATACCCCTCATAACGTTCGATACCATCTTTTTATACATCTGAGGTCCTGGAAAGCTAAACAAGCCTTCTTGAAGCCCTTGTACCCAATATGGTGACACCACTGTCCGTCCAGATCCAATCCTATCCAAAATAGCTTTCGCCACCATATTCACATCTGGGAGAAGCGACCCTGCTGCGTACTTGAACCCTGGTGTCCCGGTCACGCTACCAGGGGTCACAGCCATTACTTCGATGTCCCGCCCTGTGGCATACATCTCCGCATTCAACGCGATTGAAAAGCTGTTAAGGTAACCCTTTGCGGCCGAGTACAGCTGAACCCAAGGTAGACCGAACGACGAAGATGAGCCGACATTGATGATTATTCCTGGTTCTGTCATGCGCGGGAGGACTACTCTCGTAAGTTGGGTCATGAACCGGCCGTTGATACTGAATATGCGATCTATTTCTTCCTCCGTTCGGTCTACAAATTCATCAAATACCCGCTTGGCGGCGACGCTGATTCCCCCGACACAGTTGATCAAAATTGTCACTTTGATATCGCCCAAAGCCTGAAGTACAGGCTCGTCGATGGAAAGGACGGGATCCGTGGCATCAAGAGCTAGAGCTATCGTCTTGATTTTGTACCGTTCTTCCAAGTCCTGTGTGAGTGTTGCAATCTTTGAGGGTGTTCTTCCATGCACGACAATATTAAAGCCTTTATTTGCAAGTTCGATTGCGAGCGCTTTGCCGATCCCGTCCGAGGAGCCTGTTATCAGTGCCCACGGTGCATCGCCTTTTGGAGACTCGATTGCGCGGTACTTGTAAAGCTTCGAGGGCTTGAGGAAGTATAGATTGGCGAACTGGAATGTCTTCCAAATGAAGTATGAGACTGTGGCAGCTCCTGTCAGACTCAGAAAATCTGCACCTTTCAAAAGTGCTTGGAATTTTTTGAGGAGGAGTTCAGGGTCTATAGTCTGTAGAATCGTATCAAGGCTTGAGTTGAGAGTCGCCATTTTGATAAATTTGAGATAATTAGGACTCAGGTTGTAAAAATGAATTCTTCGGCGGGATCTGCTACTGCGAATGGTGCTTGCAAAAGTGTGATAACATGGTTTTACGCCGGGTTTATATAATATTCGATTCCAAGATTGACTTCGTCCTTTCCAACAAGATTTGCACTCAATGCAGAATTAATAAGCTCGTGCGATTAAACAATGAGAAGACCTCCGAGCCCGTGGTCCTCGGATGACGAATGAGGTTTAAATCTGCCTGAGAATTTGTACTTGCGTCAAGGGGATATTCAACCATCTAGTAGGCCAAAGATGCCATCCCGAGGGAAGGGATCGATAATGAATTTTACAGGGAGTCTAACTTTATTGGGCTGAGAAAGGCTCTAAAAAAGACCTTCGGCCGCAAAAGCATGGTTTCTATCATCCGAAGAATATGGAGCTTCTGGGACTCGGTAAAGGCCGTAGGCGCGCTAACCGGATGTCTCGCACGAATTCGGAACTCAAATAAGGTCCGAAATGTGTTGAGTTGTTGGATGTCCGGCCGGTTTCGAAAGGTGCGCAGGCTTTGATCTATCGGATTGCTTCCAACCAACTAGACCACTTCCAATGGGCAGGAACAGTCTTATTACTATATTGCGAGAATGGCTGTTACTGAGTCCCTTGAAGCTTCGGAAGTGTAAGTTTTCTCTCAATCGACCGCAAATCTCCAAAGGGCAGATATTCGCTGCACCTCGGCCCCCACTCCCTGATACTTCGCATTCACGCCACGTTTCAAGAATCCGATACCCTTGCAATGGCAGTGGCGGATTAGGCTCGACGTGCTGAGCCATGGTTACAACACCATCTCTACCAGCCTGGAGGCTTCTCTTTTCGCGAGACCAACGTTGCAACTGCGTGTCTCTGAATACGATCCTAATCATGCGGCCAGGGAAGCTTAAAGTCTGAACAATCTTGAGTGCAGCCTATTGATAGCTTAATGCTACGGACCATACGCACAGCCCCGGCCGCCTCGCGCGTCGTGCAACTCCTTTATGGACTTCAGTCCGACCAGTGGATGACCTCTCCTCAGGAACTTATCGTAGTCTAACTCACTAATCTTTCAAGCAACCTGCAATCGATCTCTTCGAGATATCCTTCCCCCGGCGGCATCCCATCTCGCTCGCCTTTCTAGGCCTTCCCATTCCCGTCATAGAGCCGCTCACCTATCTCTTGCGCGCATCCTCCGCCTCCGCCCGAGAATCCGAGAACCTGAATTCATCCTTGGCCGTGATCCGCGGACAGGTGGTCGGAAATCCACCATGGGATTAAACGCTTTCCGGGTCATTGGCGACCTTTCACACCTAGGTTCCAAATTAATTTTGATATCGGCTATCCACCGCAATCGCAGCGCCGAAGGGGTCTCCCTACTTACTCAGGCTTTCTACCTTCTCGTTTTCTTGACTCGCTATGTCGACCTTTTCTCGAATTTCTACGGGCTGTGGAACACGAGCGTGAAGATATTCTACATAGCCTCCTCTACGTACATTCTAATTCTCATGATGCTTGTTTTTCCAAGAACCAAGGAGGCCCAGAAGGCATTAAGATTTGGTACCTATTGCCTGGCCGGTTCTTTTATTCTTACATTCCCAGTAACAGCTCTTCTGAATCCGGTCTTCACTTTTTGGGAAGTATGTATTTGAAGTTTCGGTCCTTGTCCCAATTCTGCGCGGATTAACTGATATGTGCCTGGTCTAGAACGTCTGGGTCTTCAGTATCGTCTTAGAATCTGTTTGCGTCCTCCCCCAGCTTCTTCTTCTACGTCGGACAACTATCCCAACAGTTATCGATTCTTTCTATTTACTCGCTCTCGGTTCCTACCGTGGGTTCTACATTCTCAATTGGATATGGAAATACTCCACCGGAGATTACGTTGAAGTAGTCGCCGTTGTCTTCGGCATCATACAAACGATGCTCTACATCGATTTTGCCTGGGTGTATTACAGCCGCCAACGTATCAAGCTGCGGGGTGGGTCTTTGATTGATGAGGAAGAAGTCGGACGCGGGTGGCTTCTCAGCCGAATACTTGGTGGAACTCGACACATAGACCATGACGAAGAACTAGAGAATCTCGATGCAAATGATGGAGAATACAATCACCACAATACGAATAGGCAGCCCCAGCATTGGGGTCCTCGAGGAATCTCTGTGAGCGCAGATGATGGAACCCTGGACCTGGAGGCTGGTGCGCAGCCACCGTTAGCAGATCCAGACGCCTTTGAGATCAGAAATTATGAAGAAACCGAGGCCACTAAACCCGCAAAATACGTTGCTCCAGAGGCATAATTAAGTATAACGAAGTCCTCCCCTGCCTACTGCTAGCATCTATTATGTTATTACAATATCAACTTCTGAGTCACACATATGAAAATGCTGAATATGTCACCGTCGCATTCAGTTGGGGGTTTCAGCAGTCATCATGATACTCTGTGCCCGCCATCATGAGCCTCGTCCATAGTAAAAAAATTATAATTCACGAAATTCTCACGCATGTGTTTAATATCTGCCCAAAAGTAGTTGCAAGATCGAGGTTAAAACAAGATGTGACATACGAGACTTCCAAACAATATAATTTTGAGTCTATCCCCCACTATTTTCTCGCTTCGATGAACTCTAGTAGCGAAAGGCTGGGGCTCATGAATTCGAAGGATCTAATTAAAAAGATGGTTACACAAACACCCGATAGGCAGAGTTATATCCTCAATTGCCAGATCGAGACGATACCCGAATCGGCATACCACGATACAACACAACATATGCACACATACGAACTTCGTACATACGTAAAACCACAGCTCGATGGTTCGGTCGACCCGACTCCAGGACCACTCAGGCAGATATCCATTTTCCAGCCCTTGGCAGGTCAAATTCTCATAAGCTTTAGGTTCATATGTCTGTTGAAAAGGTGGCAGATGGAGATATTAACGAGGTCTGGAACTGTAAATGGCATCCTCAGACCTTAACAGGTAAGTTGTGAAAGAACATGCGAAATGAAGATGAAGAAATCAACGAATGGACAGGCTAAGACTCAATTGATTCAAATTAAGCAACCTACTGAAGCCGCATATCTTCATAACCATTATCTTCGTTTATAACCACTATCTTCGCGATTGTCCGTCCCAAGACTGTGTCCTGCAAGGGTTCCTCAGAATTATGGAGAGTCTTTCTCCCGCCGGCACATTTTCTCTGATGTTCTACTTATATGACCTACATTCTAGATATTACTTAAGAAGGAAAGGACAGATATCTACTATATGTATCCCTATCTATGTCAAGACAACTTTCTATATTGCGTCGTATTGCAATCGGCACTAAGTGCGTTCATAAATGAGATGTTAATTAGTAGTGAGCATACCAAAAACCAATAGGCTAAGCGCGGCGACGGCCTTAGAGCAGAGCCCAAGATTTTAAACCCTAGGATCTATTGGGAATATCTTTAAAAACGGGCTTCAAAATGTTCAAAGATTGATATTATATGTTTGGAATACACTTGGATCTAAGTTATAGCTTTGCCCCGCGAGCCAGAACCAGGCCTTCTCGCAGTCTAAGCTCATAGGAACTCTTTTATTCTATGTTTCTTTTGCTATTTAGGCGATCTTATCATTAGATCGGGCATGGACGGGCCTTTGCAAGGGCTCCAGTGATCACACCCTTAAAGCTATAAGGTCACTAGATAATCCCCTTATAACCCAAATCATTCGCACACTCTCATTCAACTCTTCCTACCTAGTTTAAACGCATGATAACATTATAATAGTAGCCATATAAGGTTATTGAATTTTCTTCCGACTGCCGCTTAAACTATCGCAAAAACTGTTCGGCTGTCTCATTGCGGTTAAACCTATCTACCATATTTTGGTCCTTCATTTCGTATGTTGAAATGTAGTCGTAAGAATACCAAGTCGAAACCTCAAGCCAACTTTAAAAGATCTTCTATCGGTATTCCGGTATTTAATTTTGCTCTTCTTGGATGATATAGGACATATTGGTCACTAAGTCTGAAGTCATATTTATTTCAGTAATTTGAGCACTTGGACTCGGGGTGATTTGCATATTAGTTAATGTTAAGTTCGGTCGCTTGTCAGAAATTTAGAGGCCATATTCCCCTTATGAAAGAAATATTGTTGTTGAAAGTCGCACGATAGAAGGAATGGAAGACGATTAGCAAGCGGATTCACATATTCTAGTATAGCCATGTCTTCGTGTTGTAGCGCTACTTCTGATAGCTCAAGCAGATATAAACCCCGTAACTGTGGCTCCCACCTCACTCGGATATTGTCCGAGGGGCCAAGCAACCCGCATTTATATGTATAGCCGCATAGGCAAATGCGTTCTAGCAGTCCGAAGACCTTACATATAGATCAATTCACAATTCACATTATGTTTGCGATAACATTTCAAGTTAATGACGAGGTTACAATGTGTTGGAACTGTTTGGGTTTGAGTATGTTCGGCTTCGGCACAGTCTCGGGCTTCGGCAGTCTGATATGCGAGTAAGCGAGATAGGTTTTGAATATGGACTGAAATGTAGATAAAGAATAGTCTATGGAGATAAAAGCATAACTCCGAAAGGTTATTTTTCAGTCATAGAATTTCGCCTGTTGCGAAAAACAAATCTAACACGATTTTGAAACAAAGATTCTATTCGCTCAGTCATCCGGTTCGTCAGCCCATAGGGCGGGCTAACTTGGAAGATATCGTACTCAAGCATTGATAACATCTGTTTAACCCATCTACGGGTATTTGCATAGTTTATTGGCTTTATTAGATATGCGAATTTCTACCTGTCAACCAAGTACTCCTTTGCACGGCCTGACCGCCTGAAGTGTTGTATTTTAATGAGGCAACAATTTCTGATGGAAGCTTCGAGAAATTAGTAAAGCAGAAGTCGAGGGTCTGGTTACTAAAGAACGATCGAAGTGGACACATCATCAAACGGGAAAATTGAGGGAGCCCAAAAGGACAGAAATGTGAAGTTCTCAGGATACATGAGTCTATTGTGGCGAACCAAAGTTGCTATCACATAGTAGTCTCGTTGAAACCTCCTCGTATCATGTGATAGAGGATGACGACGGATGTGGCTGGTTTTAGGCTTCACTAAAAGAATCTGACTTCGCTCGCCTTGTTACATACGTAAAACCATTCGGCAGTCCTTAAAATGTCTCACTACACTTGCCTTTCTGCTAGCACCTGAGCATCGAACTATAGTAGGATCCCGATGCTAGCTACCCATGTCAATATGTAGAGGGATACCCCCGGTGCCCCGCTACATCCGAAATCGTATCCTAGCAGAATAAGTTTCTCGCGCTGCTACATAAAACCCAAAATTGTGATTGCAAATACAGTCTAGATCCTGTGCGGACGAAGGCCTGATGATGTGGATAGTCACCGAATCAAACGCAGATAGGATCGATTCGGTATAGTGGGTTAGAGAAAAAGAGGCCGTAGAAATGGATCCTATCGACTCTTCTTTTTCTGTCACCCGAGTGGCGTCTACCTACTGGACCTAGATCATGTATGGATCCCCCTAGCTGATTGGATAACCTCAAATCCCGCAGAAAGATATGTAATATCCTAATTGGAGTAGCAGCATGTGAAGTCTCCACCAGCTCCGTATATCTGCCTAATAGCGGTTGATCACATCGATGCTAGCGAGTAAAGCAAAGATACGCTGCCAAGGGCAATTTTCACACGAGATATTTCTATTCCTGCTCTTCTTTTCTGTCACCCGAGTAGATGCATAGACAGCGGGCCCTGAGACACGTAGCTAGAAAAAGTCTGCAAGCAGTGATACCCACTCTCGGACGTTTATAGTTATATTTTTGAGTCTTAACCCTGTATTCTCCCTGTCAATATGCTTTTGTCGTCATCATCAAGAGTCCAATTGTAAAAGGATTAGGAATAGTTTCTACGGGTTTATAAGCAAAAAAATTCCGCTGGCATACCTCTTATGTGCAAAATCGGTACAATCTCGCATACCACGGCTTGAGGGTGGTATGCAGCTATGTCTCGAGACTTTCACAACCTTTCACATTACGTGAACGCGCTCAGTACGTATGCACGTATCTTATTCGGGATCTGGGAAGTTTATGTGAAGGATCCGCAGAAACTGATATGTGTCTTAGCGTTCATATTCGGGCGGTAGCACTTCGAGAACCCACTAGCCAACCACTTTCCTGGTGCAGTTGCATTTTATCATAAAATATTCTGTATGCATCTATGTCTCGTAGCTCAGCTCGCGACCTTACGCTTCTTGACCCTAGTCATGTTCATCTGATAAAAGATTTTCTTGGAGCTCCCAATTTGCGAGGTTAGTACGTTAGGTAGCTAGGTAGAACATGGCCACCGCTACTTTGTTTTGGATGCGTCATTGCCACCGCGTTTCTTCGACAACGTCGCGTGAAAATCTCGGGCCATCGTACGCGCCGGATTTGTGATGCGTTTTGGCGTGACAGAAGCTTAAAACGGCAGGCCGCAATAGGAATCACAATTTTTGAAGCTGTCCTTCGGTCCGATGTAGTCTCGGTCCCAGGCCGGACGATAGCAGTTTTGAAGCGATGCACACATATGTGGTGCCGTGACAAGCTTCATGTCAAAATGCAACAATTTCAACACACCTATAGAAACGTTCTTCGAGGCTATATAGAAATAATATTCCGTAACCGTATTGCTAGAAATCAACATAGCCTCGAATTATATCCCTTCGGACCGGTATCTCGCCGTTACTCTATGGTCACCCGGCTCCATATTTGTTATTTCAGGGGCGTTTTCATATACGTATTGCCTGTATGTAAGGGTCTACGGGTCGTCGTGGAATCCCGTCCGTAACAGGAAAAAGGGGCTGAAAATATTTAAATTGAACCAATTATCCGCATAGAGCATTCTCATACCGCACAGTATTCACATCATCGCCGATATTTGTGCTTTGCGTCTCGGCTGCGCAATTTTTCATTTGAGATCCCAGTTCACGGGGGGTTACGGTACCCCCAAAGGAGGCCGGGCCGAATTCCACAATTTTCTATGACCGTGACCCGCGGAATTACACAGATCTCGGTACACATCCGCCCCGACGGAGACATTTCTTTAATTCTCACCTTCCGATTTTTGCTACAGGCTTATGCACGTAAGGATTGGTTTTCTTCTTCTTCTTCTTTTTTCGAAGTGTAATGCATCGGGGATGCATCGGGAATGTCGATTCGAGGTATATGCCTCAAATAGCAATATAATCTCGCGGTCCGGCATCGCGAAGATACCGAGTATAGAAGACGCCCTGCATTTCGCTCACTTCATCTCGGAGAAACGCTTTACCGATGCATTCTGCCGTTAGAAAAAAGCAGGAATTTAAAACGCAGAATCAAGAAAAATTTTCACGCATATCACGTCAAAGCTTTGCCGCAGACTTCGCAAAATTGAACATATCGCAATGCTACATGAATGGTGAGCTCTCTCACGCTTTGTGCGAGTACGATGTATAATTTAAACCTCCAATACGTTGAACAGGAGTCTTACAATCATATTCAGTTCGAACAGCCCGTTTATATTTCATATACATCGTGACTATGCCGCGAATCAGATCGTTTGTTAAAAACCAATCACTGGGTGACCATAGTGAGCTGATCCTAGACATATTGTGTTTCCTCGCTCTTGCTGTTTTCAATTCTCTCGGCTTCTCATACATTTGGTTCTGTGTAGTCTCGGTCCCAGGCGGATCCCTGTACTGTGGAGTCACTCGTTGCTTTTTTCTCGCGTTCGCGCTATATGCAAGGCCTCCACATCCAACCAATAAGCGTTTCTCAAAGTAAGTCACCGCAAGACATGTCAACCACAGCACAACCAGAAGGTTCTTCGCGATACACAGCTGAAGTTTTAAAAAAATTAAACCAGATAGCTAGCTATACATCGATATCTGGAAACACATTTCGCAAACCCTAGATCATCATTGGTAAAGTGCTCGAATTATAACAAAAAAAAAAAAAAACAGAGCGATCTCGAAATACAGAGCAGTTAAATTTTTTTTTTTTTTTTTGGTAAGGTCAGGTGCGATAGAGTAGATTGCAGGACCGCAGCGAGTTCATGCTGCAGCTGCGGAAGGGGGGCTGCGGTGATCAAGGTATCAAGTAAAAAAGAAGGCCTGCCTCTCACATGGGGAGATGGTCAGCCGAAGCGGACATTGCAGATCAGACGGATCCCCCCAAATGATTGGTTTGACAATCATTTGCACATCGGTTTGTAGCATCGCCTAATAATCTTTTAATCAATTCGCAGTCGCGGCTAGCCGATACTATCCTATAGATTTCGCAGGTTACACCTAGATGGAGGATCGCGGGCAAAGAGTGGTTTCGATCTGCAGCGGTTACAGTAACACTGAAGGATCCATCCTATTGATTATTCCACTTATATTCTCAAATTCTATATCCCCGTTTCACAGACTCTTAAATTGGACTGATTTTTGTGTAATTATTCGTGTTATACAAAACACGGCCGACTTTCCTGTCGTTGGTGTATAAGCCTTATCAGTTTTACTATGTATAAACTAATACCATCGAGTATATCTGGCATCTCATAATTCGTTGAGGATATAGCCATTCGTGAACGAATGAATGCGTTGTCTGTTAAATATAGGTTTCGTGTGCTTCTTCGTCAATGGCTAATGAGGAATAGAGGTACTTTCCGATAGCATCCTCAACATATCCACTCAGTAGAAGGGCCACGAGAATAAATGGGTTAGAACCGGGATTTCGCCATGGCTATAATCCGCATATCTAGTTCGGTATACTTTGTTGAAGTTTTGTTTGCTATTGATGGGTACGGGGGTGACATTAATAAGTACCGCAACGCAACAACGCAGTTGTACTGGTAAGTATCACCACGCCATACTCTGGATCATGTATGGTACTTGCCGGTACCACCGCGTTGTTGCGTTGCGGTACTTATTAATGTCACCCCCGTAATGGGGTTATCAGGAAGCATGATGCCCAAAGCGGAAACACGGCAAATTTCCATATGAGAAAGTTCAGAAAGGATGTTCGCAGCCGAGACTATCACTAGATGGTCAGCTTGGCGCTTGCATGAGAGTAGCGTGACTTCTGTGCCGTTGCATAACCGTATCCTGCGCATGTACGTAGTGGAGGGTTTAATTAATATCGCTATCATCTCTTAAATTTGATCGTGGCTGTAATAGGAGCTTGCGCAGCGAAAATGGCTGAGTGGGTTAATATCTTGCGATACTGTTGGGCTGCCGTCTCAAGTTCATTGTCGACATTACGAATTACTATGTATGTTTATTTCAGGGGCGTTGCAACATTGTTGCAATCTTTTAACCGCTGGTAGCGTTGCCGGGAGGCAGTGCAGTCTCAGATCCAGCTTACAATCATCATAAGGCGAAAGCCGGTCCGAAGCCTAGGTTGTATATAAGCTCGTGAGGAGCCGTCATTGTCGCAGCTGCCTAGTATGTAGAATGATACCACACCCTCCCTTGGTAATATATCAATTTTTCTTCTGTAGTTGTGTTGTATGGGTGCCCTCCGGCGTCGTGACGACATCGCGAGGATAGATAGGCGTGATGGTATCGTCGGTTTCACTTTTAGAATACTTTTCAGTGACTTTGAGTTTGGTTACGAGACTGGGCCTGGCAAAATACAACACCCCACAAGTAGATACCATCCAGGCGTTCACAACACAAAAATGCGTGGCAGAGACTCAAGGCGCTAGGTACAAGACCACCAAGGCAGTGCTACATTTGGTGACGGAGCATTAATGGGTAGGTGGGTATATTCAACGCCATAGCCCGCCTATGTGCCGTTATAGCTGCTGGTGCAGCTACGACATCGCGGTACCTGGTACCTTTGGTTTAATAGTATTGTTGTGTTAAACCATTTGACTTTGTGTTGTCTGGTTACAACGCTCGGTCGCAGTTGGTTACCATTGGTTCCAACCAGTTACCATATGGTACGGGATTGGGCAGACGGATTTTGCCCATGAGACAACAAATCTGGCGGTAGGGAGGGGCATCTTGGTAGATGAAAACGGCACATGGAATGCGTTTGCGACTTGCAGTCCCGCAGCCCCACATTCAATGCAAAGATATGTCTCACCCGTGCAGAACGCCGCGAGGCTGAGGAACAACACGAGGACGAAACTAGGGCATGCAGCCGGATCCATCTCTAACCTTCTCTTCAAGCCGACATATAGATCTTGTCGGCTAGGCGGTCTCCGTATTGAACCGGACTTGTAACAAGAGCGCCAAATATGTAAAGTATTTCCAGCATATGGGCGCCATTTATAACTTCGCGGATATGCTGAGGAGGTAAGACAGAAGAAACCTTTCAAGTTAGACGACCCGAGCGGATTGCTTCACCGGAAGCAGCAACCAGTGTGATCCTAGGTTTGGTATGTGCATCATCTAGATCTCAAAACCATTACTCCTGAGTATCTTCATACGGGATACTGTGGATCTGTTTGATTTGTCCCTTCTCATGCGCAAACAAGCAGTCGGGGGGTCCGTGCTTTCCAAATTCTAGAGCCTGAACGGAAGTCGGGTATAGTGTTTGACAAATGGTGATATCATTTAATTCGGATTGTAAGGTAAGCAGATCGGAGTCGTTCCAGAAGATCCTTTGACGCTCGCTTTTTTACAAAGAATATGAAAGGTAAAAAAACGATGCACGAGGCGGGGCCTGGCTAGAATATATACTGAACTCGAGAAAGGTTTCCTGCACTCGCCTGTGTGACCTTGGACCAGAATATTACAGCAATCCTGTATATATCTTCGTCTTCGTGATTACTATATTGAATTTTAATTATAGTCAAAGCTCATGCAATGCAATGCCCATGCAATGCAGGTGACTTCATCCAGCTCGGGCTACGCGGAGTGATACAAGTGAGCCTGAGCCGGCCTGGCTAAACGCAAGAATGATAGCCTTTGCGCCACGTAGCTTTCGGCAGGAGAACTTTTGTAACAAATGAACAACATTTCAGGCCGGGTGATCACATTTCTGTATTTGCATAAGATATGAAAAAAAGTGAGCTCAGGGGGCGTGTGCAACCTGAGGGCTGGATTAGGTTTGTTGGAAATCGCTGGTATGTACGCTAGCAACCCACTCAACAATTTTGCAAGCCTTGCTAGCATTATCGCATTGTTGACGTCCCGATACATATTTCATAGATTTCCAACAGACCTATAACGTTATAAAATTGAAAATCCAAAGCAGGCTTGAAGAATATGCAGTCGTCCCGATTATCAGACCGATTGGATCCCTGGGGTGTGTGGTATCTACATAGTACAGTTGCTCGACCTCCGCGAAGGAGTGTGAAAACCTACTCTAGTACTCTGAAGTAACTTTATAAGAGATAGGATCATGCTAGCATGATCATAAGAAAGCTCTGGACAGAAGCAGATCTGCATAAATGAAGAAAAGCGGCATATAGTCAACTGATATCGGGAATTTTGTGAGCCACATGCTTCTTCGCAAGGATCCCGATGGACGCAGGATTTCCAGATTGAATGATCCTGGATCGATAGCTATCGAATCGATAACGGCCGGGATTTCGTCTAACTCTAGAGCGGGGTAGTTATAGCCTTGCATGATAACGGTAAAACGTACCAACAAGGCTCATTGTAACTCTGATCAGAGAATAAAACATGATTTCAAGCTCAAAATACCATGATGTTCACATGTGGTAGGTATAGCGGGGTAGATAAGCTAGATCGGTATCGATACCAGCTCCATGCATGGATCCAGGTAACTCAGTCTGTCAACACTTTTGACGCACTCGTGCTGTATCGATATACATGACCTGAATCCTTTAAGGCTCGTGAGGAGTATTGATGACCAGAATAGTATCCCAATCGTGATGGTCGGACGGAAAGTCAAAATGAGTGGCTCGCTTACCAGTGGATATCATACCCGTACGTATACCGATGCTTTGGATTTCCCGTCGACTCGAGATTCGGGACTGAATCTTCGGGATCCCGGAGACTCGGCCTGGCACGCTTTTGTGCAAGTAAATTTGGATCTTGGCATGCCTTTCTTCTTGGTGACGAGAATAGCCGAACCGGTAATGGCGCACTACATTTCATTTAATTATCCAACATACAACACACCGTGCACAGCAGCCCGAGGCAATTCTTTTGCAGTCTTGTACCATTCTTTTGCTTCCCTAGATGCTCTGTACAGTGAAACATCACGGTCAATTTTAGGGCATGGGGGGGCCATAAATTCGGTCTTTGATGCCTCAATGGTGTTCGGTAGGTGAGACAGACAGAACCAATGGCACTGCAGAACTTCGGTTTCTGGCGAGAGTTCAGGAATCTGCAGGTGCACGTTGGATTATCGCATTGACCCTCTTTTACCTTCTTCATACGCACTAGCGCTTCGCAGCAATTCATTTGTCATATCCATCGATCGAAGAGTGGGCCCTTGCATCTGAGGATCCAACAGCCATTGAGATGGATTGGACGATTCACCCCCATGAGCTGATCCCGTTAACTTTTGCTCCAGTTCTCTACATTGTTTACAACAGGTACCTAGGTCGTAGTCTCGGTCTCAGATGCCAGATTTACCTTCGAATCCGGTGACCTTGCAGCTGCGCTATGTTCACTATAGAGATGCAACATATGGGGGAATTACACGTTTACTAAGAAAGAAAAGAAAGAAAGAAAGAAAGAAAAAGAAAAAACTCTGTGCATATTGAGGCGACTATATCGTCGTACTCAAGATGTAATCTCGAGAGTGATAACGGTCAGTATCCCCGGTCATCCTATAATATGCCAAACTCTGTCCCTTCCCCCGCCCCCCCGGCCCCCCTAGATACTCCTCCTCCTCCTCCTCCTTGTTCGAAAGGAGGATATATGGAGTCATATCATGAAAGGTGAGGGTACTAGATGAGGCGGGGAGACAGCGAAGACAAATCATCATGTCTCAAACTTCCTTGATGTTGTCACGTTCAAGTCAGTGATTCACCAGACCTGCAGCATCATACCCCTTTCATCAAAAAGTATCACTACTTCAATTTATGGAGATCCCGTCATAAATCCAAACCTCGCTCATCCGGTTGAACCCAGAGCTGTTTATACATACGATCAGATACGGTTCATAATCTGAGAAAAAGATATCTGATAGGTCCAGTTGATCGGTAGCCTAATATAGATACTTTGGCATTATCGTGCGGTTTCCACGTAGAGCGTGTAATCACTATCAAGCGGTGTCGTCGCCTTGATGCTATCAATAAACTTGTATTCTTAGTGTATAAAGTTACTGATAATACATTGTTCCTTGAATTGTCTACACAAAGGACTTGATGTAAGGCCACTCCCGTCAGATATCCTAACTACGAGGCGTCCCGATGTAGAATACGGGAGCGATTGGTGGCTTGAGATTATAAATCGCTACACCTATTGGTGGACGTCTACGAGATCTATGGGATAGAGGAAAAAAAAGCAATATGATTTTAAAATCTTCTCATGAATAGGAAGCTATTTTAGGCTGTCCCTACAAATAATATTATTAAGTATCTAATAATACAGGTGCGTCAAAACTATTCCCTGAACATTGAAATTGACAGAACTCCAAAATGCGAGAACAAACCAGTGTGAAGTGAAAAAGTAAAATATCGGCCTAATTGTCGTGCGACTGAGAAAAGTCTATGGGTATAGTTAGGGAGACTAGTTAATATGAAGCACGAAAGAAAAGAAAATCATGTGATCAATGTATAAACGCCTTCCGTTCAGGCTGGCCCACTTGAACGATATGCAACGGATTGACGAGAACGCCGGCAATGGAACTGATTTTTGGTGCGCCTGGTCAATTGTCCTGTAGACATAGGGAGGAAGAAAAAATGAGACCCAGATTGATAGTCCTGCAGTGGCCGGTATGTCCTAGGAGTCTGTTCAACAATCAAGGATAAAGATGAAAAAAAAATCCGATTGAGGGAAGTCCTGGGGAAGATCCTTTGGCTTAGGGATCGCGTAGAACTTAATAAAAAGAAAAAAGGAAAGGAAAAAGGGGACAAGAGATAGAATGGACAATATGAGGCGAACAGCTCCTAAAATATCACCACGACAGTTGCGTCCGGGTCCATTCCCATGGTAGATGATACCGAAATAGGTCCGGGAGGTCCAAGAGGTCCGGGCGATCCAGGCGATCCAGGCAATCCAGGATGGTCGCAATGTAAAGATTCCTTTTGATAATTGGCCCTGCATTTTTCGATGCAATAGGCGCAAACAGAACCAATCATATGAGCGCTAGATCCAAATATCCGGAGGACTGATCTGTTCCAGGAGGCACATGTTCATGTAGCCGATGTTCGGCTGAACTTTGGCACTGATCGATTCTGTATCGAACTGGTCTATTGTATCCGGTCCCGGGAATGATAATGCCACTAGCTGATGTATCTCTTTCAACCTGCAAGCCCATGCTGCTGCCTCTGCTTCTCCATATAAGCCCTGGCCTTTCTCTTTTTCATGGTCATATCCCTCCTCAAAATATTAGCAGCCCCGCTCTCGTCTCCTCGGGCCTCTTGTGCAGCTCTATAAACCTGATCTTGATCCAGTTTCGGATGTTTCACCATAAGACTGTGGTAGGTGTTGGCGATCCTGCGCTGGGTGTCCGCGTCAGGTGGAGAAATATACTTAATCCATTGCTTAGTCCCCACAGAAGCTACGCCTCTTGTGATCGCCTTAACCCTCATAACAGCATCGTCAGTGATGAGTACGACCGGCTCAGCATCTCCCGCAGTTGCATTACTATTGTTGAAGTTCAACCGTTTCGCTGAGATCTCGCCTTGCGCCTTGGCAGTTTCGATAATAATGTCGTCGAGATTCTTGCGGCCTTCCTCGCTATAGTCGTCGATCAACTCTTTGAACTGACCGGAGATGTTGGTGATATTTGACTGTTTTGCTGTGACGATGCGGAGCTTGCGCTTCTCTGCTATAGCTTGAGAAAGGATGTCTAATACCTCCTCTGAAGTTTGGGAGATTTTGCCTTCATTGCGTTGGAGACCTCGGAGTTCCGTCACCACAGAGTAGGGAAGTACAACGGACCACTGGTTACTTTCGAGCATCGCCTTAAAGGTACCAAGGTATTTGACAAGACTGTTCGTATCAACTACAACCGTGGTGACATCTGGCTTGAAAGATTCGGAGGAGAATTTATCGGATTTGGCCTCTTTCTCTTGCTCCACGGTCATGCTTGGCTCATTTAGCTGTCTTCTAAGAGCTTGTCTTTGAGCGAGTAGCTGAGCTAGCTCCGGGTTTTCAATTTCGCCAAAGTTCTCATCTTCGTCATCAGCCAAAGTCGCGGGGCTCATCTCCATCTCAACATCGGAGTCTTCCATCACGGAGATAGGCTCCTGCAAATGTGTTGGCTGCGCATTATGAGTCTGCAAGAGAGTCTTCAACTTGCCCGAAACGGAGAAAGCGTAGCGATTAGGATCGTATCGGATCCATTGGCCGAACCTTGCGAATCTGACTATGAGCCAAAGCATCTTCTCCTCACGAACGGCGCCCATAGACGGAAGCTCGATGAGTCTCTCATCATCATCGACCATCTTACTAAAGTACCCATTTGGGAAGTATCGACGGGCTATCTCAAGCCCTCGCATCATATACTCTTCCGGAAGCGGACGGAAACCCTTTTGAACGGCTGGGAAGGAATCGCTATTGTGAATTCTTTCTAGGACCGCTGGATCGCCCCTACGTTTCTTGAGCAAGGCGGTACCATATTGAGCCATTTGTTCCCAGGGGAATTTCTTAACTATCAAGGCCATTCCCTCAGGGTAATACTTGAGATAGTCGAGGAATACGAGCCAAACATGAATATGGGGCTGAACGGCGGCGGCGGCGGCGTCGTTGTTGCCGCGGTCGAAGCAGTGTGAGAGGATATTGAATGCAAGCTCTTGAGCATGTGTCAGAGAGATGTCTAGGGAGGCCGAAGGGTCTAACTCTGGAGGTGGAACGAGAAGGCCATTCTTGGGGTCGACGCCGTCGATGACCGGGCCCGGTGGGAGAACGCTCTCTGGTTCAGGGTTATTCTGAAGGGCAGCCCTATAAGCCGCCTCGGCATCATTTGTGGCCTTTTGGTTCTCTTTGGCGGTTGTCGCCATTTTCATCCGGCCCTCCTTTAGATTGTATTGGAAGAGACTAGCAACTCCGCAGATGGCGATGTAGACGCCGGGGACTTTGAATTTAAGCTTGGATGCGGCGATTTTTTTGTCGAGAAGGTCGAGGTATTCGTCCTTCTTCTCAGCAAAGGCGTCTTGGTTTACAGCAGTGAAGCAGATGGAGTGCAGGAGAACAAAGACTGTATCAGCTGACTGATTTCCCTCTAGGTCTTGTTCCTTGAGCGCGGTTGGATCGAAAAGTGTTAAGATGGATTCACGGGCAGCGGAGAAGGGCTGGGCGACAGCTAAGGCTTTGCAGTAGAAGAATAGTTGTTGGAGGATATTCGGGCGAGCGAGAATGGCCAAGTGGTGATATAGACGTCCCACATGGGGTTGGCGGTCGGTCCCCTTCGAGTACCAAAATCTCGATACATGCATCCATACTTCGCGATCCCGGGGATCGCCCTCCTCGATGGCCATACGATAACGCCCAAGGTCTCCGAGACACTCAACCCAGGTGTCTGCGAAGGCAGGAACGGTCTCGTAGAGGAGGGCCATCATCGAGTAAGCGAGATAGATAAAGGCCAACATATGCTCGAAGCTATCTGGGAGACGATGCCTCAACAACTCGAGGAAGCTATGGATCCCATGTCGCCACATCCGAGCGGGCATGGCATATTTAGTTGCAAGTTTCCTCAAGGATGGTGCTGCAGAAGGATGCTGACTTGCTAGGAAGAAGTCATGGTGTTCGTGTAAGAGGGTTCGGTGCAGAGCTATTAGTGCCTGCCATTGTTCGTTGTTCAAAGGAGGCACTTGTTTGACACCCTGGGTAGCAGCGGCAGCCTGTTTGGAATCCACTTCTATACATTTTGCCTCAACCATGACAAGACCTGCGTATATCCCTTTCACTTCGGCAACCAATTGCTCTTGAGAGATGGGTCGGGTCTCAGGCTGAAGGATAAGTTCTGTATGTTGCTGGGGCTCTAAGTCGTCTCCATCTGTAGAGGCTGTGGGAGGGGGAGAGGAGAGAGAGGTAGGCCCCGGAGAGGGTACGACAGGGTTAGCCGAAAGGGGGACAGGTTGCTTTCTTAAAATAACAGGACTAGGCCCCGAGGAAGGAGGGATGGGATTCCTTGATGCTTGATTAGGGAACCTTTGAGCGGCCCTGGGGGAAGAAGGTGCAGCAGGCTGTCCACGCTGAGCGGGCATAGGCCGGGAGGTTTGAGCCGTCGGTTTGGTAGAATCTGAGCGATGATCGAAGAGCTTCTGCTGGACAACTTGGGCCCCCCCTCGACGAGGACTTCGGACAAAGTCCGGGTCGACTGAATCGACCCGACGGCCCGCAGCACCAGCTATAGGTTTTCTCCTCGGTGGCCTAGACGTCGTTGTAGCAGGGGTAGCTGAAGCTACTGGTGTGCTATCTAGCTGCATAGAATCATCGGCCTGTGCCTGTGCCTGAGGCACGGACAAGGCAGCAGTAGGGACAGCGGATGCGGGCCTGAAGACTTTTTGGTTAGCGGTTTGTTCCACATATTCTAAATTCGTATCTGAGCACGAGGAGATGGATGGATGAAATTGGGTAGGATGGGGTGGGCGAGAGGTTGGCGGAATGGTGTATTGCGAAAGACAGCACAGTCGCGGCATCTGCTCGCCCCGTCTGTCGCATACGTCCGCACTATATAAACCAGGCCTCCCCCGCCTTTCCTCCCCCGCAATTTTTTTTTTTTTGGCCATCTGGCGTGCAGAGGAAAATGTATGGCTAACATTGGAAACTCTCGCAGGATACTGGTTTTTTTTTTCTTTTCTGCATACCTTTTATCTTCCGTCGCGGATATTATCGTCGCGGCAGTAATATCTTGGTCCGTTATACTTTCGCCATGCTCACCCGCCATATGTTTCTGTATTTGCAGATTCGAGCCTTTCCATGGGCACAGTTGACAAGCCACTTTCGTTCGCGAAGTATTCGACTCTCGTAACCCTGTCTGAAAGTGCGAGTTTAGATCCGGGCCGACCTGCGTACCGGTGCCCGGGTTAGGACTGCTGGCATCAAAATTTTCATCGGGACGCATCATTTCGACCTTGACACCCGAAGACAGCGAGAGAAAAGTAGATTTTCAATTTGGAATCAAGGTTCTAGGTGGGCAGTTCCAAGGAATTTAAAATGTTTTGGACCCCGTCACGTGATTTTTCGAAATCACCGAGATTTGGAACTTTTAAAGTCAACTCGATATGTGTTGTCGGTGGAGTTTGCGATTGGAATTCCTTCGCGGTGGGTTCTGCGAGGAAATTGAACAAAGGCTAATAATATGGGAAATTCAGGTTTATCTGTTTCGCGGGGTTTCGAAAAGTGTTCAAAGATCGGACAAGCAAGTGGGCAACCGCCGAATATAAAAGCCAACTCTGATGAAGGATCTGATGCTAGCATCCGTCAAGGATTTCACAGTCATGCGAATGCAAGACTAACTATGTCTTAATTCAGCGAATCCAAAACGAATCACTCCCGCAAAAAGTCTAGAATTTGAACGGAAGTCTTTCTAGGCCTCCTGGGTAGCTTTTCCAACTCAATTCGTTTTCGCCGTTAACTTGGCGGCGAGAAATTGAAGTGAGTGACAGCCGCTGGGCGCAGCGCCCTGGAGATCTAAGACGACAATTTGGAGGGCGGTACACTCAAGATGGGCAGAATATACGGTTACGGCTCGGGCGGGCCGCAAGAGGAGTGTTCGAGGGATCAAATGAGATAAGATAATCTATAAGAGAGGCGCGTCAAGAGGTCAAGAGTTTGGAAACTCTTTTAAAGGTCATGAAAGTGTTCTTGTGTTATTGATCGTGTTCTCCGGGCAGACCTTCGGGATTATGTAGAGGCTCGCAGGTAGCACGTGACATAGCGAAACAGGCTGGATCGTTTTATGAGCTTGGCAACACATGCAGGATTCACACAGTCGCTCCTGAAGGGCAGCTTTTCTTTTTCCGGCTTTGTTTCTTTTTTCTGAAGGTGTTTTTTCTTTTTTGGTTGGCGAACAGCGCGAAGGCCCCCTCAACTAATACGTTGCTTCCTAGGGACCGCCCCGTTAGAATTAGGAGGGTCTCCTCTGTCCTCAGCCAAAAAATCGCAAGATCCAATTCAACTCAGCCCTGCTACATATTACAATTGCCTAGGAAAACTCCATCTCCTCTACACCTCACTCCAGGGCGGGATATGGCTGGCTACGGAAAGGCAGATGAGATCCAGATCCTGGGTGCGGTCGGCCGTGGAGGATTTGATCTAGCTCAGATTTAAACATTCGTATATATATATACGTATCCGAGCTCATAATTACAAAAACGTTCGTTCGAGCGAAAGAGAATGGGGGGAACCTGTTAATGGCGCCTATTCTTTGTTATCCTCACTCCCGTGGGGAAGGTCAAGGCAAGGCAAGGCAAGGCAACCTAGCTTTGAAATTTGAGATTTAATCGTCATAGCTATCGATCAATTTTGTGTTGCGTGCCCAGCAGCGGCAGGCTCAAAGTCCAAAGGCTGGCTGGCTGGCGTGGCTGGCGTCAATCTGGCTGGTGTCTTGTGTACGCACATACCGACGTGCCTAACTGTAATATTGGGAGCGGGGCTGGCCTCGTTGGAACCAGACACAGTTGACGAGACCAAGCGGAGCTACTTTATAGACAGAAGGCTGAGAGAGGCTCTGCTCGAGTTGAGTGTCGAATTGGATTAGCGGGCCCGAGAGAGATTGTCGCTCAGTCAGCGTCTGTTCCTTGGCAGAAGCGTCACAGTTATTCAGCTACAAAAAGGTGTTGTTGTTTGTTTGAAAAGCGCAATGTGTTGCTGTGTTGCCCCCCCATTACCGGTTTGGAGTTTGTTTGTACGCTTCGGAAGGGATTTCCGTAACTGGAACGAGCACTCCCATTTTGAGATTTGAGGCGACGAGCTGGTTGATACGTACATACAAGGTAACAAGCTAGGAGAGCTGGTGGACGAGCTGGGCGAGCTCCAGACAGCCCAACCCAGCCCGGCACAGCTGCAAAAAAACTCCTGAAGTCCGGACCTTGCGCACCTGCACTTGCATATCCATCGACATCACTGCTTCACCAAGCTCCCACCGAACTACATCATCTTGCATCCTCTGCCGCCTGGCGCCATAAGACATCCATCCTGCTCGCTAATTGATTGCCCATACCATATAGTTATCCATATACATATACATATACATATCCGTATCCATATCCGCCTCGGTCCCCGGGGCCCCCTGCTGCCTTCTGCATATCCCGCTTAACCTTCACTTCACTTCTGGCTTTCCCCCGATCCTCCATCTCGGTCGGCATCACCACCCATCCATATCCCGCCGCTCTTCCTCTTCTTCCATTTCCATTTCCATTTCCATTTGCATTTGCATTTCCATTTGCATTTCCGACCAAACCGCCGTAGGATCAATCCCTTCTGCCTGTTTCCCTCCCATCTCTCTGCAGGCCGAAGATGTCCACCTATTCCCCTCGTCAGTCAGATGTAACCATTCAATCCGCCCTGAAAGCCTCTACAATATCACCGGGTCGTGCACCGCATTCTAGACGACCTGCTCTCATCCCGGCAGCGGCTTTCAACGCTCTGGAATCGACTGCCGATCTTTCTTCCATCCTTCCCGATCTCCACGGCCTACACAATGGCAGTTCCGTGTACATTCTTCCACCCGCTCCGCCGCCGCCGGAATTGCTATTGAAGATGAAGCTGGAACAGCAGCAGCACCTCCAGCCGCGTCCCGTAGCGCTTCGACGCGATACAAGTAACTCCAGTCTCTCAACGGAAACCTCCGACGTAGATATGGACGGCGATTGGTCTGTCAGCGGCTCGGCAACCCCTGTTCAGCAGCAGCAGCCAGCCCTACCCGGGGCTCGTACCAATGTCAGTAATACTATAAGAAGGTGGTCTATGAAAGACCTGGTCGATCTAGACCACAAAGGCGATGAAGAGGTCTTCGAGACACCCAAACAGTATATCCACAAACGACAAACCTCGACTGTTTCACAGGATCTGTTCTCATGGGTAAGCTAAGCTCTCCGCAGATTGCCTGTCGAAATTTCTATTTTTATTATTTATTATTTCACATGCCGACCGAATTGCTAAACGTACGACGATCACGCAGGTCAACTCTTCGACCGATACTGAAACCGGCGTTCGCATGGTTGAGATCAATCACAGGGTCATACAGGATTTGGATAGCCTTCCAACAAGTCCCATGTCCTCAACGTCCCACCCAGATATACAACGTCAACTAGAACGGCTACAGGAAGCAAGCAGACTTCTGCACGAACTATAACATTAATATCAGCTTTGACTTTAGCAATCATCTAAATATTATCTCTTTTTTTTTTTTTTTTCCTTTTCCTTCCACTCCTTCGAGCAATCATACGACGACCACGACAAGATGACCTTATACCCACAACCTTTCATGACTTCTTTTATCCAATGGGAGAACCTCTAGACGAAAAAGCCAACAACCAGACCAAAAATTAAATCCAAAAAAAAAAAAAAAATAAATAAATTAGGAAGACAATGACAGTAATTTAACGACGGTGGACGAATTGCAATGAACAAAGTTTATAGACACAAAATGCGTTTTTATGCCGCATGATATCTTTTTTTTTTTTCCTCTCCAAGTTTCATCTTCAGCGGAACGATTCCTTTTTTGAAATATCACCTTCCTTCCAATCATTCACTCTGATCACATTTCATTCTCATTCAAAATCATAACATATATTTGGAGTTTTCGGAGCAGCAGCCTTTGTAATGTTGAACAAAGTGGCTTCTTTGCTTTTGCTTTTACGCTTTCTGCCTACTTTGCCTGGTTACCTTGTGGTATTCAGTGGCTGGTTTTAATCCCGTGGATGATGCTTTTTCACTTCTAAAATATCGGACGAATTTTTTGTGTAACACTGACCACGATGTTTCCGGGCTGTCTTGGTTATCGTCTGCCGTCGGGTAGGATGGTGCATCCTTGACATATCTCATTTTCATCCAATTCCCTTCTTTCCGGTCTATCATTCCGAAAGCTCGCGGGAATTCAGATCCTGGAATTTAATAAAGTACCCAACCAACCCCCCCTCAATCACTAGAATTTCAAGCCTTTATCCTTGTATAACATAGAATCGAAGAATTTTACACATAATTTTGCGCATCAGGCTGAATGAAAATCTGAGAGTGGAGAACCTTTAGACTTGGAAGTTAACTCAAATTTACTGGCTAATTAAGGCGCACGCGCACGCGCCAGGTTCGGACGCCCCAGAGAGGATTCAGCTTACCATGTGACTATCACTATATCAGTACTAGTTCCAATCTCAGCTGAATGAAATGGTCAGATTACCCCGAGACAGGCTGAAAGCATGCGACTTGCACGCCAAAGGATGCATGTTGGCTTCTTATTCGCGGATGTTGGATATTGGAAATGAAGGCCTGGTCAATCTGGAAGCGCTTTATCAAAAGCGATGGCGGGCATTTTCCCGAGATTGATCCTTTTTTTTTTCGCGCTGGAACTTTTATATGAAGGATTTTTTTTTCCCCGTTTACTCTCCCTTTGTTTTCCTTGCCGCTAGCGTGGGATTACAAACTCTATGCAACTGAGTTTGCGCTGGTTAGTTGTATCGTTTAGCTTTGCGGCACGGTTGGTGAGCTCGCGAGCTCGGGTTTGTGTCCTGATAAAAACGCGAACGGGAGGTTGTGCAAAAATATCAATTATACATTTTTTTGGTGATCGATCTCGATTGGCGAGGGGTATCGTTTCACAATCGGGGAATAATAGTCTTCCTAGGTGCACTACTTGTTGTCACTGCTATCTTTCGGTTTTGCGCTGTCGTATCGTAATTGGTCGCCTGGATGCGGTCCATCGCAGGAAGTACTCGCTGTACAAGCTGTGACACAACATAAAATTCCATGGGAGGTATCCAATACATGATACTAATACAGCTGGCAATCGAGACGGGGGTTGCTATCCTTTACTCGAACCTTCAATTGCAAGCGCACACGTGTGGAAATGCAAACTTTTGGTGAATTGGATCAACGCGAGAGGGGGGGGTGAATTTTTGATATGTATTGAGCTTTTGGTCGGTCCCTGAAGTTTTCAAGGGGGGGTTGTTTTTTGCTATTATGTTAACGTATTCTTGACTCACCATTGACAGTGCGGAGCCGTGTCTCAGGATCGTGGGATTGATGTTGTTATTTTGAGCTTGCTCTAGCCACTAGACCCTAATAGGGCGTCAAATCCATGCGTTTATTGAGATCTGTTTAGAGCTCTCTAGTCGAAGTTTAGTTGGAAGCTATGTTAACCTATGAGTGATAATTAGCTTTAGCCTCAAACTACCTATGCCGGTATACCGCTGAGTGCATATTGTGCTTTGCGGCAGCTTATCATGTAGGACCCTATTCTTTTTCACTTTGAAAAAGTGATAAAATATAACTATCCTACGACGGCTCTCGGTCGACTAGCTTGAGTACTTTGCAAGTTGGGAATTGAAGTTAAATTTGTAACATCTATAGACGAAAAACTATGAGACAAAAGATATTTTACAACACTGCAGATGCGTTGCGCTGTAGGACTGATCAGGTGATATCAATCATGATTCTTGAAGTAGTGAA